>JZLH01S0283648.1:16596-27877 GCA_001188425.1 Eucidaris tribuloides
ACTTCAACTTTGCTGTAGGACATTTTTCCTAAAAACGTTGTCGTGCGAAGTTATGGCTAGTTGAATTCAGTTTGTTATTTCCTTTCCCGATACTGAGCGCTCTTTGAAATTAACTCCGCACGCACGGGATTCAGGGTCCCACGCACAAAGAGTTAAGGACCTCAATGTTATTTGTGAGGAAAAGGTCCCATGTAGGTCAGAGGTCAAATGAGGTCAAATGTTCAAATATATACCTAAAGTGATTGCATGCGTATAGGGCAAAACACATTATGGCTACAACCTGTTTTTGTCAAAAATTGTTTTACCTTATTCTGCAATAAAACAAACAAACAAAGGCATATGCATCTAGATATATTGTTGACATTCCACAGTTATGCATTCCAATGTATAAACTTATAAAATGTTGCTATACTTTCATTAAAGAATCTTTGCTCTTTCACGTCATTTCCAGGTACGTTCCATCCCTGAGGCAGCTGAGACAACTGGCCTTTGTAACTCATTTCCCTCCAACCCTGTCAGCCAGGCTGGCCCAGAGGCTGTATCTGGTGTGTGCACTTATCATAAAACAGAGTAGAACTCTTCTATTTCTTTTCAATCTTATTCCTACCCTTTCCCTCTTGTGATATATGCTGGAGTCATCATGTTTTGGGGATGTTCGTCTTTCCATCCGTTACTGGTTCTTGTTACCATTATATAATAACTCAAGAACCAGTAATCATATTTTCATGAAATTGGGGTTAGATATGTAGGCCCTACTATCTATAATGAAAACATGAACTGATTAGAGAGTTCAAAGGTCAAAGGGCATTGGGTCTTACATGTCTGATTTAGCATCGTTGACATATATAACTAAAAATTGGCTGATCGGATTTCAATTTAATGTTGGTCAAGTATGAGGCACCAATGAACAGATTAGATTTTGGAGTCAAAAGGACAAAGGTCACAAGGCCTCATACATGTCTGATTTAGGCTTGTTACCACAACAACTCGAGAACTCAAAGAGTTCAGCAATTATTGACATTTTTATATCAGTGTATTGTTCCGTAGAATTGCTGTTAGATTCGGTTCCAAGTCAAGTTTGGTAGTCAATTTTCACTGGCAAATTCTACAAGGAGTTTTGGTTTAAATTTTTATTTTTTTTATAAATGTAATCTAAGTATGAGAAAGAAACAAATCACAATGAACAGGCAACCGTGTGAAGGAGTACTCGAGTAGAATATTTGTAATTTCATAATGTCAAAATAATGATTATGGACCATATTTAAACACATGATGAGAAGAGATCAGATGTATTTGTATCTATGTATCTTTGCTTCTCTTTCTTTCAGATTGCAAAGAACAACTGCCTTCGCACAGACATGACCACACTGGTGGCGCTGTGTAATAAAGCAGATAACGACATCAGGTCTTGCCTGAATACTTTACAGGTGATGATTTATTTTTTTAAATAAATATTTTTATTTTCTTATCAACTGCATGTTTAAAAGATTTCCATTCAAATCAAAACAAGTATCTAGTCTGATTGAAATTTTAATTTGGGGGTTTACTTTACTCTTTACACGCGTAGTTCGCACTCATGCTCTCCCGGCAGTGTGCGGGATTCGCATTGTATTCACCCGATTTATACTGATTTTCCCGATGGTAGCGGTATTCGCTTTGTATTGTTTACATTCCTCAAGTACGGGGTATTATGTAAGATTCTAAAAGAACCATAAAAATCGATAAATACAATCAAGGCCCCGTAATACAAAAGAACGCTGGATTAGACGGAAGTGAATTTTGAAAAGAACACTCAAAGTCAATTACAATAAGACGCGCTTTTCACTGATAATCTCTTCATTATCTCTATTCATTGACCTTTGGTGACTCATCTCTAAGTTGTGACAAATCAGGTTTCTATATGCAGCTTGTGGTTTACCCTCTTGTATTATTTGAATGGAGTCGTATATTATCAAGCAGGACGCTTAGAACTTCATGTATATTGGTTGCAATTAGGCATTAGTTTACAAAATCCAGATGTATATTTCCAAATAGCCTTTATGCAATCAGAAGGTCTGCAAAATGTACTTCAACTTTGCTGCACAACATTTTTTCCTAAAAACGATGTTGTGAAAAGTTATAGCTAGTTGAAGTCAGTCATTCAATTTCCATTCCTGTAACTGAGCGCTCTTGAAAAAAAAGTCCGCACGCAGGGGTTTTACGGTCCAGCACACAAAGAGTTAACGTGTGTCCTATTGTGAATTTGTGATGTAATACTGTATATGCCATAAATTTCAATTCTAGATATTTTTCACAATTTTGCTTGAAGAAGGGGAATTCACATTTAATTTAGATTTTATTTGTGTGATTTATTGTTTTTTTTCACTTTGTTCATTTTCCGGATGTGAAAACTTTGGTGGTTTGTTTAGTCACGAAAATAAAACTACCGCAAAATATCCAGCATGTGCAGTACGTGACCCAATTTAGCAAAACCAGGTACTTGTTGGCTATTCACTTTTGGCAGAAACTGGCTTCGAAGGAGAAAATTACCCATTGAACACATCCCAAAATGAAAAACTGAAATTGTCATAAGTTTTCTTATAATTGTTCAATTCTTTGCAAATTATGTGTCAAAACAATGTAGCTTGTAAATTATTCGATCCGATAGTGCAACAATCTGAATTTCGATATCCGCCAACAAGTGCATGGTTTTGCTAGATCTGGTCACATATCATGTGATTATATTGATCATGTTTTAAATTGTACAAATTTCTTGGTGGTTTGATTAACGTGTGTATTTATTTGTATGTTAACACATGGAGTTTGCCCAGCAAACATGTCCTGCAGCACTATGGTTCCTATACCAAAAGATAAAAGGAAATCACTCTTCATTTTTTCTTGTCTGTCAATCCTTCTTTCAGTTTCTCCATCGGCAGGGCAAGCCCCTCACCTTGGGGCTAGTCCACTCACTGGACGTCGGACAGAAGGACCAGCACAAGAGCCTCTACACCGTGTGGCAACAACTCTTCCAACTCCCAAAACCAAAGAAGTAAATACCATGTAGTCCTCATGTATATCCTTATCTATACAGTAGACTCTTGTTACAACAAACTGCATAGGACCAGGAAAATGACTTTGTTAAATCTGAATTTTATTATATCATGGTGGCAAAAACGAAATACAAAGGAAATTCCAACTTTCGGACCAGAAAAATTGGTTCATTATAACAAGATTTTGTTATATCATTGTTCTTTATGAGGAGAGTCCACTGTATTAGTTTGTAGAATAAGAGAAGCAAGGTCACTCATAGCCTTTTGACATGGCCCTCGATCTCGCTGTTAATGGCGAGCGCAGCAGCACGAGGGCCTTTTGAGATCTGCTTGGCATCCGAAACGTAATTACTATTCATGACCACAGGAACGACCGATCTCTGTTCGAATCAACCAATGAAATTGCGCGCTACGATCCCCTGTCTTGGCCTTGTCAACTATTCGGTGGGTTGAAAGAAATTCCTTCAGTGTTGATTACTACAATACATATACCATCAAACACCAAATTAGTACACGTTCATTGTTTGAACAGAGTATTTGAAGCATTTTTCATAAAATTTTGTTTCGAAAGGTTCAATTTGGTGTGCAAAAATCTGCATTTGTGAATCATTTCGCCTAATGAAATAGTGAACGCTTCCATATCGTTTCGTGTTACAGCAACAGTCTGTACGAACATGGTCCTAGTATGATTGCATATTCAACATAGGATCAAGTAGACAGACACGCTGATTGGTTGATTTTTGCTACCCAATATAGGGTAGCAAAATTTGGTAATTCAAAGGTCTAACATAAGAATTGGAATCAGATCTCAAAAGGCCCTCGCACTGCGCGCTCGCCCGTAATACAGCGAGAGGGCCTTGTCAAAAGGCTAGGTCACTCATTGGGAAACATGTTTGAAACTCGTGCTACACTACTTCATATTAATATAAACTTGTTTCTAGGGTGCTTTGTCAGGTTATATTGTAATTCTAATGATGCCCAGTGTTTGAATGAATCTCTCAGAATTGTTTCCAATATCAAGCAAACAGCTTTCTTTTATAACAGGCTTCATTTCTCCCAACTACATGTAGCATGAAAAGTATTGACACATCATTATTTTACTTTTAATTGTATATTTGTATATGTTACTTTGATTCATTTTTTAGCCTTTTTAGAATCCAAAAAAAGTATATTCTTTGTTTTAGTAATACTTAAATAACCTAGAATATGTATTTTATGCAAACATGTACAACCTCAACTGTAACCTTAACAAGATAAGAATGCATACTTAACCATCAGGGGCCTGTTGCATAAAACTTTAACCGGAGAAAAACTCCGGTTATTTTAACAGGAGTTTTTCTCCTATGGGAAGATGCATGGTAAAATTACGCTAACCGGAGTTTTCATATTTAACCAGAGAAATTTCTCCGGTTAAAGTTTTATGCAACGGGCCCCAGGTGTACACTAAAACTCATAGGTTCTTTTATCTATATGAATATTTGATCAAATACTGTGTATTGTGTACAGGAAACAGTATACCAATCCTCATGATTTGAAGCAGGGTCAAAGGTTAGGTGCGGCTGATTCCATGCATGGCTTCGACAGCGACCTGACGTCACTGACAGCTAGGTTCCATCACATGCTGCATGTCATCCAGTCATGTGGCGAACATGAGAAGCTAATGCAAGGTAGATGATGAAGATGATGATGATGATGATGATGATGATGATGATGGAAATGATGTTGGTGATGGTGATGATGATGATGATGATGATGGTTGTGGTGGTGATGGTGAAGATGATGATGATGGTGATAGTGGTGGTGATAATGATGGTGGTGGTGGTGGTGATAATGATGACGGTGATGGTTATGGTGGTAGTGATGATGATGATGATGATGATGGTGACTGATGATGATGGTTGTGGTGGTGATGGTGAAGATGATGATGATGGTGATAGTGGTGGTGATAATGATGGTGGTGGTGGTGGTGATAATGATGACGGTGATGGTTATGGTGGTAGTGATGATGATGATGATGATGATGGTGACGACAGCAAGGTTTCATCATATGCTGCATGTCATCCAGTCATGTGGGGAACATTAGAAACTGATGCAAGGTAGATAAAGAGAATTATGTACGTTGTTAAAAGATTTTTGACATGGGGAAATTGTTTTCATGATGATTATGATTATGATGATGATAGGGATAATGATGAAGATGATGATGGTGGTGGTGGTGATGGTGGTGGTGATGGTGGTGGTGGTGGTGGTGGTGGTGGTGGTGGTAATGATGATAATGATGATTATGGTTGTGATGATGATGGTGGCGACAGTGATGGTGGTGGTAGTGAGGATGATGGCGGTGATGGTAATGGTGGTGGTTGTGGTGTTAGAGAGGATGATAATGATGATAGTGGTAGTGGTGATGATGATTGTGTTGATGATGATGGTAGTCATGCTGCTGTCGCTGATGGTGATAATGGTGCTGATGATGTAACATCAAAGTTATGAGAAGGAATGTTCTCAAACAAATAATCAGTAACATTGTTGGTTATATATATATGAGGAAATACTCAGAGATGACATGGAGGGATTGGCAATATTTTCATCCCACTTATTGTCCTGACTCCTGAGCATTGTTAAATTTATCGTGTGTATTTTTTTTTGTTTCAGGTATCTTTGAGAATTACCTAGAAGTGAAATTCAAAGATCCACACATGGATGCTGTAAGTTCATCACTCGTCCTCAAAACTTGTCTTTGGGAGCTCTGCTAAATTATCATTGTTGTCGTTTCAACAGTGTTTGATATAGATTCTAAATTTTGAAAGGTTTTTAACATTAATATCAATCCTGTTTTCTCAGCATGTATGGTTTTTCTCCACACTCACTGGAAATAACAAAATTGGATGTTATCCTTATCAATTATTTCTCTGATCATTTTCACTGTTGATTGGATAAGTTTAAATTTATAGGAGTTGATTATGAATCACAAAATCAAAGCTAGCTATTAATGAATAATGAATAACAATGCATCAGTTCTTACTAAAATATATCAAGATGTGAAGGAGTATCAATGTTAATATGTGAATATGCATTAAATCAAGATTCAAATGTTGTGTTTTTTCATTGATTCATTAATTAATTTTTGTTTAATGTAACCTGTTCTTGGGATAAAACTGGTCTACTTTGATTTCCTTTATCATGAAATAAAAGACGATATAGTGTACATAAATACATAAAATTCATTGGAAATTACAGTGTGTCAAAGATGATAACATGTAATATGAATTATACATTTTCATTTGGGCTTTAAAAATTACCCTACGCATTATTTTCATGTAAATTAAAATTATTGATGTACACGTTTTTTTTTGGAAAATTTATCGTACAAAGTAAAAGTGACGGTTTATAGTCTTGTATCACGGTTTAAATGCTGTCTCACATGACTTCACACGTAACCCCCCACCCCCCACGCCCGATCATTGGACCCTTGTCAAGCCTGCACATTATTGTGCACCACGTTCACTCCCTGGGGAGTATTCCTAGTCTGACTGGCACACAAGAGCTGATTCATTCACAATGGCTTTCTCAGTTCTCTCAGGTACCCATTTATACTCCTGGGTGGAGAGAGGTAATGTGGATGAAGTGTCTTACCCAAGGACACAAATGCCAGCTAACCGGGAATCTCTAGATCGGGAAGCCATGGCCTTACCCACTAAGCCAGGACACCTCTTCTATATTTATATTTATATGCCTTTTGTGTTTATTTTCCACAGATCAACCTGGCCTGTGAGTATCTAGTCTTCTCGGACCGAATCCAGACCAAGATTGCCAAGACCCAGAACTACGTTTTTGGCCGCTTCCTACCATACGTTCCTCTCATGTTTCACATGTTGTTTGCAGCGGTGGCCTACCCCAAGATACGTTTCCCCAACACCCAGTATGAGGTAATTAGATCTGATTTTATATTTTCATTATACCCCTGCCAAATGAAATTTTTAGAGGGTATATAGGAATTAGCTTTCAGTTGGGTGGGTGGGCGGTCCGTTGCAAATCTTGCGGATCGAAGAGCTGCCTCATTTTTTAAACAGTGGTCATGAAATTTTTCACATCCATTGATCTTGGGGTAAAGATGTGCAAGACACCTTTGAATGTGTCGGAAACTGCTGTGCCATGGTCATGGATTTTTATGGTGAATAAAGATTGGGGGAAAATATTGCGAATCAAACTTCTTCCTCATTTTCGAGCAATGCTCATGAAATTTGGCACACATATTGGTGTTGGGATGAAGATGTGCAAAACACGTTTGAATGTGTCGGGATACTGTGTTGCCATAGTAATGGCACATAAGGCCATCCTGATTGGGGGTATTTATCACCTTCAGTGTATATGTCTAGTTTCATTTCGTTCTCTTTGGTAGTAGAGAATTTCAGAATTGCATTTTGAAAAGAGACAAGCTTTTCAGCATGCAATTGTCAGATCAAATATGCACAAGTGATTAGAAAGCCAAAATAAACTATAGGAAAGCTAGAATTGCACAAGAAACGTGATCTTTGATTGGTGGATGGAAATAACGATAAATTACACTTAGCACCAGTCTAATTTAGAAATATATTATTATGAATTATATAAATAATTTAGAAATAATGTTCACCAAAAAAGCTTCAGAATGTCCTCCACAATCTTAACCAATGCCTTTAATCAATTCAGTACATTCCATGACTTGTCTCTATTGTCGTTGTCATAATTCATACAGATTAGGACCAAGACCGAGCTGGTGGCCAACTTGGTCCGTACCATGATGTCGGAGATCACACCCCGTATCCGACGGGGGATCAACCTCAAGTTGGCCGTCACCGAGCTGCTCCCCCCGCTACTCATCATCCTGCAACCCGCCTTCAGACCGGTGAGTGGGGCCAGTGTTGTTAACAAGACCACAGGTTCTGAGACCGAGGCTACCCCAAAATACAACCTTTCCCCTTTTCATAGGGTTTGTACAGGTGACCCGGACCAAGAGTGAGTCCGAGGCCACCAGAATTTGGCCTGGAGGCCGGCCTCAGAAACAACATTGATTGGGGCATATTATACAAATACCAAATATACCAAGCTGTGAGAAAGTATAGTATACAAATATACCAAGCTGTGAGAAAGTATAGTATACAAATATACCAAGCTGTGAGAAAGTATAGTGGAAATTATCTGAGGAGGGACTGACATAGTAATATTTTTCCGAGGGGCGAAGCCCCGGGGAAATATACTACTGCCAGTCCCTCCGGAGATAGATAATTTCACTATACTTTCTCACAGCTTGGTATATTTGTTTTATATCCCTCCCTCCCACTTAATAAAATTAAAAAATAATGTTAAGCGAACTCTAAAGAGTAGTGCTATTTATGAGTATTATCGCAGTCTGCTTCCCCTGAAACGGAAAAGTTTCTACGGAACTGACCAATTTGCTGTGCAGTGGAGTACATGTGTGTACACAGCCCGCACACGTTGCCTGCGGGCGCTGGCGCGATGCGAGTTAATTTTTTTGTAAATTTTCCGCATTTCAATATATGATTCATAAATCGGCACTAATAATCCGAAGGGTCAACGTGAAATCTTCATTGTAACACCAATGAAATGTTAAAAATAACATTAAAATAAAAATAACGTGGTAATTAGTATACTAAAATTGTCATTTTGAGTTTCGCGGCGAATGAGACGCCATTTTGATTTCGGGTTATGAGCATGCGCAGTATGCGCAGTGCTGCCGAGACAAAAATAGTGAAAAATATATGGAGCTGTGGCGAGGATTTTTAATTTCTAGTGAAATTATGTTTGATCGTATTAGCATCAATCAACCAATTGCGATTTAGAAAATGCTAATGAATATTCATAGAGGGATATAATGGAAATTATCTATCTGAGGAGGGTCTGGCATAGTAATATTTTTCCGAGGGGCGAAGCCCCGAGGAAATATATTACTGCCAGTCCATCCGAAGATAGATAATTTCACTATACTTTCGAACTTAATGCTTGGTATATTTGTTTTATATCCCTCCGACTTAATAACATTTAACAATAATTTGAATTTATAATTCATAAATTGGCGCTAATAATTCAAAGGTTTACATGAAACCTTCCTTGTAACACCAATGAAATGTGAAAATAACATTAAAATAAACAAATAACATTGAAATTACACACTAAAAAATTCATTTTGAGTTTTGCGGATTTCGTCACGTCATTTTGTTTCCCGGATGAGCATGCGCAGTATGCGCAGTGCTGCACAGACAAAAATAGTGAAAAAAAATACGGAGCTATGGCGAGGATTTTTAATTTCTAGTGAAGTTATTTTTGATCGTATTAGCATCAATCAACCAATTTCGTTTTAGAAAATGCTCATGAATATTCATAGAGGGATATAAAGTCAAATGTTCATAATAGATGAAATGGTAGTCCATTTGAACTTCTTTTATTCAAGCACCTTTACAAGGAGAACAAAGAAACCTTAATAATAATAAAGGACATTTATATTGCGTAGATACTATAATATATACTCTACTGCGCATTATAATATATAATTATTTTTGTATGTATATTACATAAGGTCTTGTATATATGACACATTGCACAATGCGAATGCCAATCATTTCTAATTTTGCCCATATTTTTTGTTATGTCCAAACAAACACAAATTGGAAAATTACGGTCAATGTTCACTACCAATATCGTACTGAAAATCAATGTACTGAGTACCGGTAAGAATAGCATGAAAAAAAATAGTTTAACCCTAAAGAAGGAAAATTGTAAATAATTCCAAAGACAGAAGAAACTGGTATGCCTGTGACTAACAAGTTGAGTATGATGGTCTCGCAGTAAAATTCAGTGTGTGAATCTGATCATATTATGGTTCCTGCCTATTTGCTGGATGAGATCATTATATTATTAGGGAGATACATTATGTGGATTGGATGGAAAATTTGGATGAGCACATTAATCTGTTGCAAGTTGCAACACACGGTCAGCAAAATTATTTAGACCTAAATGAATAATGGTACCAATGCCACAGTCCAATTTTTTCATTTGTAACAAAAAAGTAATCAAGTCGATAACATAGAAATTAAATTTTCGTGTTGCAGCAAAACTCAGTATTTTGTCCTGATATATGCCCAAGTGCTAAAGGATGAAATCATATTCCTAATGTATACTTGTATACAAATATACTTTGGAATGATTTGCTGACTCCACGATCACTTTGTTTTCACAGATCAATACCCAGTTGTTCAGTGCGTCAGAGAAGAAGCAGCTAAAGGAGTTGGTGGACACCATGATTGCCTACAACTTAACCTACCATCAGGAGAGGAGTCTGGAGGGGCAGTACAACTACAACCTTGATCCGTACGTCTAGAATCAATTCATTTTGTGTTTTGTCCTTAGGCCAGAGTTAGTCTGCAATGCGGAAATAAGCACTGAATTTCACAATATATCATGAAGAAAAATGAATATTGCACATTTCCCTTTTATTAATAATAACAATATCAATGAGTATTCATTTATGTGCTGTACATATAGTGCTTACATCAACTGAGATTAAACAATAACAAAAATAATAGAGAATACAGGAAACATCAAGAGCATGTACCGTATTTGCCGGTGTATAAACTGCACTTATTTTCCATCGGGAAAGTCTGAAAAAAAGGGGGTGCGGTTAATACACGGGTACAAGCAAATGTCCGTGTAAATTCCCAACATAATTTACTGTAATTATCGTAGTTTAACATGGCAATAGCTTCCCTAATCATTCTTGCCATTAAAAGTAATAAAAACGAAGTAGTTTGTTTGTTTGGTCAAAACGATGGTCGGGGGTTCGTTTTTTACCCGTCAGACATGAATCCCGCGAATATTTAGTTCCGCATTTTGGTCAAAACGATGGTCGGGGGTTCGTTTTTTACCCGTTAGACATGCATGCCGCGAATATTTAGTTCCGTATTTTGGTCAAAACGATGGTCGGGGGTTCGTTTCTTACGCGACATTCATGTCTAACGGGCAAGAAACGAACCCCCGACCATCGTTTTGACCAAAATACGGAACTAAATACATGCGGGATTCATGATTGACGGGTAAGAAACGAACCCCCGACCATCGTTTTGACCAAAATACGGAACTAAATACATGCGGGATTCATGATTGACGGGTAAGAAACGAACCCCCGACCATCGTTTTGACCAAAATACGGAACTAAATATTCGCGGCATTCATGTCTAATGGGTAAAAAACGAACCCCC
>JZLH01S0283747.1:17325-31968 GCA_001188425.1 Eucidaris tribuloides
CTTTTGAAATCCTGAATCTTCATCAAATATACCTTTAAATATCCATTTACCATGCCTAGAAAACACGTCTTTTCTGTGCATATTTTCGAAAAGTTCCTACCGTGGGAGGGGGTATCCCCCTATCACACCCTCCCCCGCTCGGTCTTCATGCAGCTTCCTCGCAAGTATGACTTCCAAATCCCTAATCTTGATAAAATATACCATTGCCAAAAATATTTATTTACCATGCCTAGAAAACCATCATTTCTATGCGTATTTTCAAAAAGTTCCTACTGTGGGAGGGGGTATCCCCTAGCTCCCACACCCTCCCCCCGTTCGCTGGTTTCGCTCCCTCGCAAGAATTACTGCCTAATTACAGTTTTTCACATACTTCCTGAACATCCTTTTGAAATCCTGAATCTTCATCAATACCTTTAAATATCCATTTACTACGCCTAGAAAACACGTCTTTTCTGTGCGTATTTTCAAAAAGTTCCTATACCGTGGGAGGGGGTATCCCACTACCACACCCTCCCCGCTTTGTCTTCAGCTTCCTCGCAAGTATCCCAATCCCTAATCTTGATAAGATATACCATTGCCAAAAAATGTATTTACAGTTTTTCATATACTTCCTGAACATCCTTCTGAAATCCTGAATCTTCATCAAATATACCTTTAAAGGCAAGGTTCACCCCGATATCAAGTTGGTTTTAATAAAAGCAGAACAATGGGAGAAACATATTAATGAAAGTTTGGCGAAAATCCACCAAAGAATAACAGAGTTATGGAATTTTTAACTTTTAAATTTGTGACGTCACATGCTAGCAGCTCCCTATTATGTTATGTGATATAAATTCCATAAAAGTGCCGTTTTCTCAGAAATTTGAACATGATTTTACCTGTGCATTCAATATATCATCAGAAACTTTACTTCATACATGCTTCTATGAAAAAAACAAAACATTCAATTATCATGAACCATTCAAAAATGGCAATTTATGAAATTTATATTACATGACATATTGGGAGGTGCTCGCATGTGACGTCATAAATTTGAAACTTTGAAACCTCATAACTCTGCTATTCTTTGGTATTTTCGCCAAACTTTCATTAATATGTTTATCTCATTGGTCTTCTTTTATTACAACCAATTTGATTGCAGGGTGAACCTTGCCTTTAAATATCCATTTACCATGCCTAGAAAACACGTCTTTTCTGTGTGTATTTTCAAACAGTTCCTACCGTGGGAGGGGGTATCCCCCTACCACACCCTCCCCCGCTCGGTCTTCAGCTTCCTCGCAAGTACATGAAGTATGACTTCCCAATCCCTTATCTTGAAAAGATATACCATATTTGCCAAAATATGTATTTACCATGCCTAGAAAAACATCTTTTCTATGCGTATATTTTCCAAAAGTTCCTACCATGGGAGGGGGGGGGGTATCCCCATCCCACATCCTCCCCCCGTTCGCAGGTTTTGTTCCCTCGCAATTACAATCACCGCCAAAATTACAGTTTTTCACATACTTCCTGTAATATTTTTGAAAATAATTCCTTATATAGGCCTATAATCTTCATGAAAATATTCCTTATTTATCATGTCCAGAATCACGTATTTTCTATTGGGTATTTTCAAAAAGTTCCTACCCCGGGAAGGGGGGGGGTATCCCCCCTCCCACACCCTCCCCCGCTTCGCTCCCTCGCATGTTTTCGTAAAGCCCCCCTGTAGCGCCCCTAAATTTTTTGCTCTAGAATCGCGCATGCCCCCACCCCCCCGGCTTGGTTTGGATGAAGTCTTCATTTCATTCTTCCATTCTCTCCTCAAGGAAAGAAGTATAAGGAGAAGGAAGAATGAAAGGGCAAAAAGGGAGAAGGAAGAATGAATGGAGGAAAAGGGAAAAGGCCGGAGAGAAGGAAGAAAGAAAAGAAAAGAAAAGAAAAGAAAGGAAGACAGTTGAGCCCGCTTCCCCCCATGGGGCTCTCTCCCACCACTGTCCGCTGGGGCTGTGGATTTTTGTAGGGGTGTTGCCAATACCCCCAGCACCCCCTGTTCCCAGGCCCGGGGGAGGGGGGTGTCGCTCTCCACACGGCCTGCTACGCACCCGCGTCCAGAAAAAGCGTCTTTAAGGGTCCCTTTTCCAGCCCTCGGGCGTCGTCGACGTCTTTTGGAAAAAGGGTAGCTTTTTCAGCACCGTTCGCTGGCAATCGCCACTTAGGCCTAGGGTAGCCTTTTCTCACATGTCACGTCATTTAGGGATACTAATTTGGTTATGCAGATTACGCCATTTAGGGGTGCAAATTTTTTGTGGATCTAACATCTCCAACATGAACACTTGATAATTAGGAGAATTATTTATGATTGTTAAGTGAACCTCTTCGGGTTGCGCAATGTACAATAATGTTTTAGATGAGAAGGACACATGGGTGGGGTATGAAATTAATTGATTTCACTGTTAACGCCACTTAGGGTATCAAATTAGTGGATTCCCTGTTCACGCCAGTAAGGGTGGATTTCCTGGGTCACGCCACTCATAAAACTTTGCAATTGATTGCAACTCTCAATATTGCAAGTTGATTTCAACTAATCAGAACCCAGTATTTGAAGATTTACAATCGATTTTTGGATTTGCAATTGATTGTGAGATAGGGCCCGATGTGTTACGCCATTTAGGGTTGCAAATTTGGTTACGCCGTTTAGGGTGCATTTCTGAGGTTGTTGGACACGGGTGGGAGACAAGCCGTGTGAAGGGCGACCCCCCCCCCCCGCCCGGGTTCCCCAGGCCAAATGCATGTCACATCCCTTAATTATGATTTCATTTTTTTTCTAAGAGGTGCTGTGGTCCCTCTGCCAAAGAAGTTAGGGGAGTGCTGTTCGCATTCTCAGCACAACCGACTCCCAGGGGCCTGCCGCGCCCCTGCATTAGCTCACCGTGAAATGGACTGACCTAACCACGCAACGCCCGCCGCCGAATTAGCGACGCGACGCGTCAGCGACGTACCGTGACGTGTCATTTTCTGTTGGCCGTGGCCGTGTTGTTGAGTCGTGATTTTGCTGTGTACCACGCGCGAAATTTCAGTAAAAAATTACAATGGCTGACCAAGAAGTAGCTGGAATGGACACCAACGCTCCATTTTCTATCGTGGTTATTACGTTAGCTCTGGGAGCAATAATATGCCTGCTGATGCTCGTTTGTGGAGTGGGAAGAGGGAAGTTTACCGAAGACGAGAAAGAAGGTAAGCCCTTCGATTATGTAGTCCCGTACATAGAGAATTCAGTAAGTGTACACTAAAATTAAAAACGGATTGCCATCGCATCGACGCGATTGTGGTCCGTTATTATTGCAACATTAAGTGTCATACTAATACATGTAGGACTTCACTCCTTCACTTTCAGTCTCTGTGTGTATGTATCTGTGTAATCTAAATTTTATCGGCACATTTTAGACAACGGTCCTCAAAATCAAAGTTTATTTTAAATGGAAATGAAAAGCAAAAATTCCTTTTATTTGGCCCAACGACTTTTTATGTTACAAAGGTTCATCTTATGATCTTGATTCAGCAGTATCAGCTCACACTCACTGATTATTTCATGCAGACGTGCAGACCTTTGTTGCCCATTTATATTTGGAACAAAAATTTCAGTAATCCATCCCCTCCCCCCCCATAAAAAAACAAAAACAAAAAACAAACTTGGAATTTATTCGACCTTACATTATCAGTTATCGCTGCAGAGATATGTTTAACTTAAGAACATATTTTTGTATATATGGGAATTTTACAGTTCAAAAGAATTGGGGCAAAAAGATGTAAGTGAGTAAGAAGTTTGACAATCGAGTGTACCCCATAAGCATGATAAGTCATTCATAAATTAATACTTAACATAGTTGTGAAATTTATTCTGTCCATATCTGATAAAAAGTGGAGGAAGACCAGAAGAACACCAAAGAGAAAAAGTCCAGTCAGAACAGCAAGAAGCTTCAGAAATCCGGTGTCCATGGCAACAAGAAATCGGCCCAGAAGGCGTTCACCCACCCTCTGCTGGCCTGCTCCCTCAAAGAGCACAGTGGGAATGTGCTGGATATGGACTTCAGCATCAATGGAAAGTACCTGGCCTCGTGTTCTGAAGGTACACACTGTAATCCTTTGCTCTGATTTCTTTTCTTTTTTGGGGATCTGGGGAGGGGGTTGGGGGCATGGGGCAGGCCCCTTAGGACTAGGACTAGGAGCGGGTTGTGCTGAGGTGCTGTACTAATCTGCCCCATCAAATTGTGGTTTACTTGGTATACTATACTTACTTACTTGGTATACTTGGTACATGTAGATTAGCCCTCTGCTCCTAAGGGAAAGGCTCTCAGTCTTTTCTTAAACGTAGCCACAGTTGGTGCTGACACAGTAATTTCAGGTAATGAGTTCCAGGGTTTAACCACTCTATTTGAGTAGAAATGACCTGCCAAATTAGTTCTGGTACGTCGATGAAATAATTTTTTTGAGTGACCTCTTAATTCTTTCGGTGGGAGAGAGAAAAACGTATATTGATCCGACTTATGATGTCCATTCAAAAACTTGTACGTGTCGATGAGGTCGGTCCTCGATCTCCTCTCTTGCAAAGAATCAATGGTAATATCGTTACTACAAAGACGTAAACATCGTGTCTGCACCTTCTCTAAAATATCAATGTCTTTCTTGGTGTAAGGGCTCCAAACCGTAGATGCGTATTCCAAAGCTGGTCGAACTAAAGATTGATATAAAGTAATAACCTTATGGCATCATTAAATATTTTGGGCCTTATTTCTATAACACCAGTTTCATTGGCCTGTTGTTTTTTGTTTTTTCTTTGTTATTGTCTTTTCTCCCCCTTTTTTTTGGGGGGGGGTGGGGTGGGGTGGGGTGGGGAGGTTCACATTGATTTGCACAGTGGACCACTGCTTGCTTTGGGCCCTTAAAAATTTGTTTTGTATTTTGTTTGTTTCTTTTGTTCAGTGGCTCATCAGACTTATTTGCACTATGATTCATGAAGCATAGGCCAGCATCTATGCATACATTATTTCCAGGGGCCCAAGGGATACAGGAAAGGAAGTGGAGTAAAAATAATTTTACCATTGAAATTGTAACTACTCAAATCTGGTGATTTCTATTGCATAATTGCAAACACACAATTAAAAAAAAAAATAATGTAAAGTGAAAATATAACTACTTACAGATCATCAAGTCAACCCAACAATGTGTACAGCAGACTATGGTCTAAGGTGCCTCTATTCAAAAAATGTTTTGGATTTTAGGTTTCTGTTTTAAACGTTGTGGCTATTCCTGTTCAAAAGCAAAAATATACCAGTTGCCAAAATATGAGCATGAGCATCAGTAAAAATGATTTGATTATTTTACATTTAGAATTCAGGAGGAAAACATGTCAGATTTGTGGTTTATTTGTGAGAAAAAAAAGTCTGAAGATACTTGTTAATAAATAACTTACCAGTTTTTAAAGTAGGTTAAATGTTTGGAAATAGTAAAAATATGGCAGCACTGTGATATTTCTATCTTTAATACATTTCCTCACAGACCGGACCGTGCGAGTGTGGAGTGTTAAAGAATTCAAAGACAAGGAGCACAAGTAAGTAATTTAAAGGGCACTGACATGATTGGGAGAAGTAAAAAAATGCCTCAAGAACTAAATAGGTTGAAACATATACACCAGCTGGAGTGTATCTCCTGGCTGGAAGAATTTGTCTTAAATTTGTGTACTTATAGAGAGACAGGTGTCCATTCACCAGAATTGAATTAATCTGATTTACTGATAGAAATTGATCCCATACAAAGCTACACAACAAATTACCTGTCACAACGAGTGCTGGAAGTGATTGTTTAAAAAGAAAACATTTGACCGTGAAATTTAGACACCAGAAGCCTTGAATAGTGGACTTGATTCCTGAGTAGTTTTATCATAAAGCAAGGACTTCATCCATTCCTGCTATTTCTCTCTAGAGAGGCCAATCATATACCTGACCCTATTCATTAGAGAACTACTCAAATTGCCAAGTTCCACTCTTAGCATCTGAATTCCTTTGATCAAGCTTGATTGCAGATTTGTCCAAAGTTATATGAGTATCTAGACCCCCCCAAAAAGCACATTTGGAGTTTAACTTAGTGATTTAGAGCAAAAATATGCATATCATGCATAAATTAGCATGAATGATGAAAAGATGTTAATTTTTAAAAATATAACAATACAAGTTCTTAGTGGGCGACATGCGTGCCGATTTTCGTCGCGATCATACGGTCGACGGCCGAGATCATAAGGGGGGCCTCCCAGCCCCCCCCCCCCAGTATTTTCATGGAGCCACATAGCCCAGTACAGTAAGGGTTAACTACCTTTTGGTAATGATGATAAAGGGAAGTGATGGACTCGCAAATCTTGAAACCTATCTTTAATTGTCCATTGTTTTCTATCCTTCTCTTTTCCATTTTCATTTTAACCTTTAGGTGTGTACGTGGAAATGTTGAATACGATCATGCTACCAACATCAAGTTCAGTCCAGATTGCAAGTAAGATCATTTATGAATTTCTTCATAGAATTAAAATTAATTTAAAAAAGATAAATATTGGTACGCAACTCATGACATTCCTTATGGAACAAACACAGTGTGGCCACAGTATGGCCACAGTGTGGACACAGTGTGAATGTCCTAAATTTACATACTAGTAACTCTGTGTGGACTGTGTGAAATTGGAACATTTTCACATAATCACCACAGTGTTTCCATACTGGATTGTTTGATAGAGCAGGAAAATATTATTTACACTATGGTAAATACATGTACTTATGTGACACTGGTGCAATATATTGCATTCCCAAAAGTACCCTTTCAATAAGTAATAAATTTATTTGTATTATAAGTGTAATGTCTTGTTTTACACTGACTTACATTACACAAGAGCTTTACAGTATGTAAAATTGGAGAGTTTTAGATTTGGTAGTTTTGTAGAAATTTGATGCTTTGTCATATATTCTTTTGATAAAATTTCAGAAACAGTTGTATATTGTTTATACATTTATGGATGTTTATTGTCCAAAACAAAGAATTTTATAAGAGTAATTTCAATAACTTCAGTTCAGTACTAAATTGCCAATATGAAAAAGGATCTTCTTTCTGTAACATTTACCTCCATGCATTTGGGAGAACTTGCAGCTGTTTGAAGTTCAAAAGTAGATTTAAAAAAAATTTACTCATTCCAAAAATGCTGGCATGTGAAGATCTTAAAAGAAAGTAAGAATGTCTTTTCGTATATCTTGAAGGTGAAAATCTACACCTGCTGTAATTCATATCGCCTTAAGGTTAAGGGTACCCTGTTTCTTATATTTGATATTTGTAGGACCAAAGACATATTAACCTGTTGGAGACAATTTGATCACGACATTCACACACATTCTCCATAGACCACAGCCTGAGAGATCCCATACTTGGTTATCAGTGGGTTAAGATGTCATTGTACCAGCAACTTTCAAACTATTTTATGGAATCACCGAGCAGATATATGCAGTATTCCTTACATGAACCTATTTCTGCCAAGCATATCTGAAAATATATGTTGTGACCTCTTGAGCAGGAAATGAAAAGTGTGTGAATCATTGTGTGCTTAAGAGGAATTACACGGCACTTTCAGTGAGTAATACAATGCTACATACCAAAATATGTATGTACCAGGCTACCAGTATTTCTGTTTTATTGCAAATTACTTCCTGATATTGCACTGCAATCACTTGAATGTGGATGTGTTTGTTTAGTATGAATCGTGTTTGTTAATCTTTTCATGTGTAGTGTAAGCATAGATCAATCTGAATGGTTATGAGAGTTACACACTTAAAAATTATTCCATTTTCATGTGTAAATATTGATCTGTTTGTTATATTTTGTTATTATTTTAACTGTGAAGTAAATTATCTGAAAAGAAAAATATTATCATTATTTTTTTTATTTATTTATTTTTTTACAGGGAATACTTTTCCCTTGTCAGTGTGTTCCAGAGTTTCTTTTGTATTGAGCCCTATGGCAATTTGCGGGGGCTCCTTTAGGCATTTCGGGGGCAAATTGCTCAGAGTCCCTGTGTATTTTTCCCCCTGAACTGTAGGTATTCATGTACATGTACATGTAAAAAAGTGATAACCCGTTGGAGACTAATGTGTTTATGTAATTATGTTTCGTGACTACTCACCTTAGGTCATTCATCACAAGCATTGCCAATGGAAACAACATCCGTGTTTTCAAAATCGGCAAGAAAGAGGATGGGTCGTCTGTTCAAATCACTCCTGTTCTGGACTTTCCAAAGGTGAAGAATTTATCAATTTACATGTATTACCACCACAGTGGCACTATCACTTGACAATATCATGAGGAAAATATCACTGTTCATTTATTTTACTGTCTTGCCCACTGAAGGGCAAGGCAAGACTAGGGGATCCAACAGAACTGCACATGTTTCATTCAGGAAAATTGAAAAAGAATCTAGAGTACTGGTTGATGATGGAAAAATCTTTGATCAAAATTCCACATTTCGTTATTTTCCAGGTGAAAGTAAATTACATTTGCATTATAATGTGGGACTAATTCACTTCATATGTAATAAATAGTTGTAGGATTGACAGGTGAAGTTTTCATCAAAGTACCCCTCAGTTGCAATGTCAACAATTATTATTGTCCCACTTATTGATTTCTGTGTTAGTACTTTGTCAGCATGTGGGGATTTATGTAGAGGATTTGTCAAAAACAGGAGGAGAGAAGACAGTGAATGGAATATCAGGGATAGTATCCCTTCAAAACTAGGGGTCATTTTCTAAACTCTTCTCTTGTTAAAGGACGTACACTGCTGAGTGTCAAATTGTTCAAAGGGCATGGTTACTACATATGTACATACTGAAGATGTTATATGTTATGACCTCAATGAAATAGGATATATAGGTGTGCCATACGTATATAAATCAGTAGTACAGGGACCCTCTTTTGTGCAGACAAAAAGAGTTTGTCCTAGCATTGCATCTGTTTTAACAATAGAGGTCGACTTTAGCTTTCAGTATAAATAGTTGGTTTTTCTTGTAATTTGCTCACGTCTGCGTGATAACCTGATGACTTGCAGATCGAAAAGCTTTTTCAAACGTGCTACTTTTTAAAGCAATTTGGAATTTTCGAAGTACCCATAAATTTTTCAGTAATAAATAGTTGGCTTGATGGTTTTGTCGCTTTTCTTCACTGTAGAATCGTGACCAAGACATTCTGAGCATCGGAATTGGTTCTACCATGTCAGGTGGCTTTATCATGGCGGCATACACCGATACAACCATTCAAGTTTTGAGTGTCAAAGGTAGGAAAAATGTCAAAATTCCTCGTCTTGAAATATTCCCATGTATTCGCATTTCGCTGTGGTGCCGTCGGTAACTGTTATATCTGATATGTCTTGTTATACAGACACAATACTACTGCTATTGTGCTGATACAATACATGTAGCGTCCACATGGCCAGCATCAATTGCTCTAACCCAGAAAAGCCCGCACCCTAACATTCCTCTCAGCCTAACCTTTTGTCAAAATGCTAATGTCGTGAACTCCTGGACCTTCAATCCTTGGCTCCTCAAGTCTTTACCCTTCATAACCTTTATGCCTCAATCAAATACAAGTGCATATAAAATGCTATAAGTGACCCATGATGTTAGATTTTGTAAAGGTCACAAAGATTAGGCGGTCAATGAACACTTAACTGAAAGTTTTATAACACAGCATTCATTTTGGAATTTTAGTAAATATTGTGAACTTACATCTGCCAATGAAGTATACATTAGTGTCATCAGCTTGTCTGGCCCAGAAGGACCTAGGCCCTAGACTTTCCCAGGGGGGCGCTAGGGCCTTTCTGCCAGACAACCGACGAGTTCATGAGGTGTAGATGAACTGAATTAATTTGGGGTCAAAATGTCAGTGGTCAATAAGAGAGTGGTGTGAACCCTGTCTTGTGGCCACCTACCTACCCATATTCCTGCAATACCAGGATGACTTCATAGCTGCAGAGTCACACCTTAAACAGTAGTCACCGTCGGTCGTCCGGCAAAAGGACCCTAGCGTATGTTTCCGGCAAAAGGGTCTTAACACTATATTGTCTCTGACTTGGAAACCATTAGCTCTTTGCTCATGAAATCAAAGTAGTGTGATATGTTTAGATCCTTTCTGCAAATATCAAATTAGGTTATATTTCTCAAATTACAGGAAATTCACTGTTAAGCCATATGCTACGGCCCTTCTGCCGAACAACTGGCATCATTATAAAGATTCCATTCAAAATTAGCCATTAACTAAAATGAAATGAAGTGAATGAAAATAGAAGAGTTAGTCTGTATCTGTACCATACATACACTAGTTGCTTCCTATGCCCATTTTCTCATTTCCTTTCCCCAGGAGAGATACTGGCGACCCTGGATACACACCACATGAACAACAACTATGCTGCCGTCTCACCGTGTGGTAGATTCGTGGCTTCTTGTGGTAAGTCCCTTTCTTTTTCTTCCTCATCATTTTTGCTTCTTTTTTTTCTCTTCTCATATTTCAAGTTCAGGGGAGTTGATCCACTTTTCGGATTGGGGTGGCAAAAGTAAGCAAAATGTCAAAAATTTTGGCGTGCTCTGCACACCGAATTGCAATATAAAATTTTGTCCGCAAAGCACGCTGAAAAATTAAAAGTTGTGTTTGTTAAGTGATATTTTCATATTAAGTTTCATTATTTTGTTGTGTCTTGCACTACTTTTAGATGTATCCTTGCATTAAGCTTTATGAATTTTTCAAGTTGTCAAAATTATTGGGGGAGGGGGGAGGAGGCAAATCAATATTTTTGCCCCCCCCCCAATATTTTCATCGGAGTGGCAACCGCCCCATTGCCACCCCAGGATTGACGCCCCTATCCAAGTTTGTTTTTGTTGTAGTCGTGAACACGTAACATAAAAATAAGATGAGCTTGTTACAATTCAATCCACTTCTGCCAAACTACAGACAAATTTGTTTTACTGTTAAATACTACGAGAGCCCAACTACTGGAAACCCAGTGAAATTTGCTTTGCATACTCATCGGTACAACTTAGTTGGCCTGTGCTGTTTCAAGAATAGCAGAATCATTAATTTGTATGTTAGAAAAAAAAATAAATTGATGTGTATAACTTCATTATTTGCCCATTTGTTACATATTTGTAACAGGAGTACCTAAGTAAATCAAAGGCTGTTTGAGTGCTACATTAATGTTAACATTGTGTAAATACACAAGTAAACAGACGTAAATACCACTTAGATTGATATCAGGTTTAGTGGAATCTTAGTGATTGTTAGGTTTGAATTGAATTATTGTCTCATAGAGACAAAAGTTCCCAGCATAGAACACACACTAAGCTTACAGTTGATGGTGGGGGCATTTTTCCAAATTCTAGGTAATTACTGATCTTCAGATTTCACAGACATGCCTGTCATTAATATTCCAAGGGCATGAGTGATGTTTTGCTGTTTTGCTGGAAGAGATTCAGTACCATTAAATTACAAGTGATAAAATGGTATTAAAGTAATAGACTAACATTGTGGTACTTCAATTTAAAAACTTGTCAAACTTGGATATCTGAGCTACATAGTAGTGTTCAAATGGACAAATAAACACCCTAGAATACAAAAGTTTGGAAAGTTATGTTGCCACTGGCAAGATAAGTATGAATAAACAATATCCACTCCAGTGGAGGATAAAATAGCGTAGATCTCAAAGTAATTCTATGGGAGGAAATGGGCAGGTGAATCTGGTCAATTTGAGTGCTTGTAGATTTTAACTTTTTGTAAAACACTAAATCAGCATTTTGAAATATAATTTTTTCAGGGCTTCATTTTTAGACCTTATCAAAGACACTTAGAGCATGGAGGATTATGTAGCTCACATTGTTGTTAAACTGTGATCATTGTTAGCCTACGGCTTTAAAAATATGATGTGACCTATACTCTGCAGGCTTCACACCTGACGTCAAGGTGTGGGAGGTAGCCTTCACCAAGGCGGGAGACTTCCAGGGGGTCAAACGAGCCATGGAGTTGAAAGGTCACAAGGCCAGTGTCTACTACTTCTCATTCAACTTGGATTCCACAAGGTTGGTGACCTAGATTGACAGGTGTTTTTTGTCAATGTGTTTGTGTGTCTGTTTGTGTGTGTGTTTATGTGTGTGTGTGTGTGTATGTAAAGGTGTTTGTGTGTGTGTGTGTGTTTGTGTGGTATTCTTTGTGTTTGTGTGTGTCTGTAGTCACTGCTTCTTGTGGGAACATTGTATAACGCTTCTCATGTAGACCAAGGACATATAAACTTGGAGTGGACGGTCCCTGATTTTTCCACCTGGCATAAATGCTTGCAAAATCAATAAGTAGTTGTATGATGGCATAAAAGGGCATACAATAAAACAAGGACAGTCCCTGATTTTTACACGTAGCATGAATGCTTGCAAAATCAATAAGTAGTCGTACATATATGATGGTATAATCAAATTTTGACAAAAAAGATTTGCACAAAAAACATCCTCCATTGAATGTTTGGAATCACACAAAAATCATCCTCCATTGAATGTTTGAATCACACAAAAGTTCTTATACACATTTGTGTTTTGTGTTGAGATGAAATGTATCCCCATCGCCAGGCTAGGATGGAAAACTGTAATCCTACTTACCGGATATCAGTAGGTTTCAGGTGCAAGTCCTGTTAGATCACCCATATTTATTTTGTGAGTCACTGAAATAAGAAAGATCAAGCATTTGAACTAATTGTCTTTAGTTTGATAACACAGAGATGAACAGCAAACTTGCTCTGCTATTAATACATATGTTCCTACAGGACTTATAAAATATTAATGATCTAAGACATTACGACCGATTCGTGGGTATTTGCAACCAAGTAAACCCAGCATAGCCTGGTGATTGTGCCACTGACCGGATATCAGTAGGACTCGCGGGTTCAAGTCCTGTTGGGTTTCTCTTTTTACTGAGTCATTGAAGTAAAAAAAGAGATCAAGCAATTTGATAACACAAATAAACAAGAAACCTGCTCAATATAATCAATTTGAGTAGAATTTGTTTTTGTAATTAATTAATTTACTGATTGAAGTTTCTTTGATGATTTTTTTTATTTCAATAGGATGGCAACTGTGTCTAAAGATGGAACATGGAAACTGTGGGATACAGATGGTATGAACATGTTTTTTTTTCTTTGTCAGTTGCTGTGAGCATTTTGACCTTTGACCCTGGCATGTGACTGTCTCATTTATAGTCTTCTGTACACTGAGTATACTTGTTAACCTGTTTCTTACGGGAACCGGATGGGCCCTGTACAAAGTCTATGGAGATTACAGAATCTCGTATGCAACAAAGGTAATATCCAAGACGACTTGTTTCCGTAAATCGCGCCACTAAAACCAATGCAGTTACTATCAAAAAAAAAGGTTGCATTTAATGCATGACTAGTTTCATTGCTGTAGCATGACACTTTCTCAGTCAGTGTGTGATCTTTTCAGCCTCCCCCTGTACATCGTAATCAAAGCACCCTCACTGATTAATGTGAGTGGGCTAATTTCGGCACAGTACCATTTTCGGCACAGTACCATTTTTCCCCTGTAAGTGTGTGGACGTGCAAACAAGTGCACCATCAGTTCATGAAATGCAAAATTCCTTAACTCTTTGTTTGCTTTGTTCACCGATCTGCTTGCCTGGAGCTATGATTTGTTCATCAATGTGCACAGAAATACAGAGGCCTATTGTACATGTGCAATAACATGAAACGTGTCTAGCCTTTTTGAACAATGCCACATTGCGCACCCTTTGGAGTGCAGCGTCAACTTCAAAGAGCTTAAACTTTTTACTCATGCATGTTGAAAAAAGTATTGCATTTAAAAGTTGTAGATATTCTTTCTAATCATGTACTTTCGGCTCACCTGACTGGGCTGACCCGAATGCTAAGTGAACTATTGCAATTGGTTTTTGTGCATCGTTCATCATGCGTCTCGCGTAAACTTTTCATATTTTCATCTTATTTAAAACACATAATTGGATTTAGACCAACTTGACAGAAATGATCCTTAGGGGGGTAGGGATTTGTGCGTCTTCAAATGCTACACCTGCCCCCCCCCCACACCCCAGGGGCAGGGTCCATAATGGCCAAATCTAGGTAACTTTCTAACCACTAGCCCATTTGTAACCAAACTTGGATGGTAGATGCATAACAGGGACCTCAATGTTAATATGGGGTCTGGGGTCAAAGGTCACATGTGTAGGTCAGAGGTCAAATGAGGTCAGTTAACATACTAGGGCAAGACATGTTATGGCTATCAACTTATTTTTCTAAAAATGAATGTTAGCATCTAACTTAACTTGACAACATCAACTATATGGCAAGGGGACACATAGTTTTTCACCTGGTTCATGTGGCTCCGTTGGTGCCTTGATATTGGGCTCCAAGGGCCGAAACTATGTTTGACGTTTTCTCTATGGGCACCACATAGAATTTACAATATCTCGGGTGAGCATTCATTTGTTTGGAGAGTGAATTGTATTAATTGATTTTGTGATTGTTTTGAATGAAGTGTTATATGTTGTTCGTTGGAAGGGACCTTGTAAAATTGCAGGAATTCC
>JZLH01S0283758.1:46843-63040 GCA_001188425.1 Eucidaris tribuloides
GACTACTTCTGCTAAAGCTACTACTACTAATCTTTCTACTACCTCTATTACTAACTACTGGCTACTTATATTACTATTACTACTACTACTACTACTACTACTACTTGTATTTTTATTACTAAAACTACTAGTACACTACTTACATTGCTGATATTACTACTACTACTTCTACTACTACTGCTACTACTACTACTCCTCACTACCAAACTACAACTACTTGTGATATACAGCATTCAAAAATGTTACTGTAAATGAGCGGCTACGCGTTGAGTCGTGTAAATTCATAAAGTACATATGGCTTCCCCGCTTCCCATTGCCAAAAGTGTTTTCATACAATGTTCTGTTTCCTTTTTGACTTCCGCGATTGGTGAATTTTAAACAGAAGGTCTATGTTCATATCAATTTCTAAGCGATCTGTTACTTTCTTCATGGTCTAGAGTTTTGCAACACAATGGTAAACTGGAACTAAAACCGTCGTTTTTGGCACATTTTTTGCCATTGTAACAAATCTGCAAGCTGTATATACTATTGAAAGAGATTTATGATAATCAAAGGTTTCTCTTAAGGTTAGATCAAAATATGTGACCGGAGTCAATGTTATGACACGGGGAATTGATTCTAAAGACTTCCTTTTTGGTAAAAAAAAAATTAATCTCGTGGAAGATCTCCGTTTTTCCCATTTTTTCTGACTTTGCCGCTTCATAAAATAAAAGTGCGCCATTTTTAAATATATTGAAGATGAGTATGTGTAGCGGGAAGTCTGAGGATTCTAAAAATGTAAATATCAAATTTTATTGGCTAGGAGAAGGCCCGCGGAATTGGAAAAACCAATCACAGACATCATTTTCTCTCAATATGCTGACTTTCCTAGCTGGCTAGAAATCAATGCAGTCTTTATTATTATGCGTTCGAGTGAGAATGTTAACAATAGACTGCTCCTACACAAGCACGGTGTGAGAGCAGTAGTGCATGACCTGTGCGTATAACCTCGTATTTCTCTGCCCAAAAGAGGAGCGTTTTTTGTACTAAACAAATTGCTATGTTTGTACGATTACCTCGTTAAAGATTACAAATAGAAACTAAATTTCTTAAGTTAATTACCGTGCCGTGATTGTACAGCAGACCTGGTGCCACTGTCGATGGGAACTTCTTTGTTATAGCCAGTGTAAACGGGGTACATGATAGAACTGATGTCGTCACTATGAGCAGTCCCAGCAAATGACCAATCTCATGCACGGCCACACGCAAGAGGTTATACCCTTGGCTCGTTTGATCAGTCCACGTCATTTCATCATTGAAGAACATTGTACCCGCTGAAACTTCTGAACGCGCCAGTTGAGTGCCAGCCCAGGTGAAGAAAAAGTTCCTGCTTTCGTCTACAAAATATATGAAATTTAAATGAAAACAGAAAAAGAAACGGCACATAAAACCATGCGACACCTTTGGGCATGTTTCAAGGGAAAATGTACACATTCCATTGCAATTTCATAAGCATGTGAAAAATTTGAAATGTGATTATTACAAACATCCCTTGTTGATCATGTCATTTTTGTAAATGGTAGACCACCTATTCAAACGTAGTGTTAACTTTCTTAATGATTAAAGAGGCTGCTTTTGAAAAAGGAGCAAAATCCAACATGGTGAATTCATGGAAAATGTACATATTTCTTTTCCTGGGTTTGTAATTGCGTTTGTGGGAAAACAAAAATAAACAAAGTATTGACAAAGTTTCAAATTGGTTTAAATCCAATAAACTTTCTCTTAATATAAAAAAGACTCATTTCATACATTTCAAACATCATCCCCATAATACAGAAACGCAAATACACATCGAAATAGATGATACGCCACTAGAGAAGAAAACTCATTCTAAATTTTTGGGAGTTTTTATCGATGAAGCTTTGACTTGGAATGAACACTTGCACCATGTTATCATGTGCATTTCTAAAAGCATCGGAGTAATTTCCAAGCTGAAGTTTCTTCTTCCCCATCCAACATTATTTCTATTATATAATGCACTGGTTCTCTCGTATATATCCATATTGTAACATCGTATGGGCAAATTGTGGTTCTACCAAAATTAATTCTATTTTCAAATTACAAAAGAAAGCTATACGTATTTGTACTGGATCAAATTTCTTAGCTCACACTGATCCTTTATTCTTTGAACTTAAAACACTAAAAATTTACGATTTGAATACTATTCAAGTAGCAATCATTATGTTCAAATACATTCATGATCAACTTCCACCGTCCTTTAGTAACATGTTTAGGTTCAATACTTCAGTTCATTCTTACCCTACTCGCATATGTGGAAATTTCCATCTCACAAACCCCAAATTATTATTAACACACAAATCTATCAGACATACTGGTCCGGACATTTGGAATAAATTTCCTGATAACATAAAATCTTGTACAACTATTTACTCCTTAAAAGCTGCACTTAAGCGACAAATAATACAATCTTACGCTCCAGAATCTTTAACTTGAAATAACGCTTATTATGAAACCATAATTGTTATTTTCTTTCCTTTCACAACTGCTCCCTGCACTCACACCTGCAAATGCACTGCACCCACTTGATCACGAGAGCTATGTCGCCGGATTTCTTTTTTTATGAGGCCCCATCCATATCCAGCCTAACCGCTCACGATAGTGGTCTCCTGCGTTCAATTATATCTCATTTATTAAAAATTACTATATCAATTCCTGATCATATTTGTATATTTTGTATATGTTATTTTATTAATCGTATAGTATCAGTTCACATGATTTTCTACTTGTGTAATACCCTTTGTTAAAACCATATTGTTTGTATTTGTCATTGTTTGTACTTTTCGAAATCTGTATTTGAATTTGTTTGAACGCAGAAATAAAACCAAACCACCCCCCCCCAAAAAAAAAAACACGAAATGCTTCGTATTGACCTATGTAATTTGGCTCCAAACTTCTATAGGTAGATAACTCGTCCGGCAACATTATAATAACTCTAATTTTCTATCAAAAATGAATTTAGCAGCTAAAACAGAAGAAGAGTTCAAGATAATTGCAGAAGTTTCACATCGTCAACATACCATCATCCACAAAGGCAATGGAAATGTCCACATTGAGAACGTCACCCGAAGACTTCTCCTTGAACGTCAATGGCGTCACTTCTGCCCACCTCCTGAAAGCTGTTTTGAAGATCTGCGTCGTGTTTGGAATGTGTTGTGATTGGTACGAAGAGAGTACGCGCCATGTGATTGGTCGACTGGTGTAGCTGATGGACGTTGCCTGATAACCTGACGACGAACTTTGTGAGTGAACATCTCTCCTTTGTCGAGGATTCTGCGATCTCTGTAGAATTCGCTGGACCCTATCACGAAGGTTACGCTTCGGACGTGGCCTACCTGTTCCCGCTTCCGCCGTGGGTATTGTTTTCGACTCCTCCGGAAGTGCAGTGGTTTCCAGCTCTCCCTCTATATTGAGCACAGTGGACAGGATCTCGGTGACTGTATACGATATCACTGTAGTCGCTTCAACGTTTTCCTCAGGTAGTGCGGTTGTTCTTGTCTCACTGTCAGATCTCTGCTTTGAAGCACTGTCATAGTCGTCCATAGAGCTTATTTCAAAAATTGAGGACAGCTCCATTATACTGGATTCTGATTCAGATGACGGATCTTTTACAGCACTGGCCGGGATTACGGGTGGAGTAGGTCGAGGCTTTCCACCCTTACCCACATTACCATCTTTCAGTTTGGATAGAAGTGATTGGCCCTTTAGCTTTGTTTCTCCTGAATTCAAATATGATGTGGATATGTCTGTGACAACATCGGTGAGCATAACCTCGGTGGTTGCGTCCATCCTTCTTGCACCCAATTTATCACGTGGATTTTGTGAGGACCTATCGTACTTGGAAGACGGAAGGATCTGCTTCTTATCAGCCACAATGTTCTTACTCGGCGCTCGAAGACCAGCTACATAATCGGGTAATCCACATCTTGGCTTGGCCATCATGGCTTTCGTCGCCTCGTCAACTATTCCCGTCACCGGTAAATGGAAACGTCTCTGGAACGCTTTGATGCCGTCTTTGTAATCCATGCCTTTGCTGCTGGATTTGGAGGATGTGCTCTCTGTGACCACCCTTGTCTGTGCTGTTGGGGGTAAAACACCTTTCCCGGATCTTCCGTTCTCTCGGTCGGCGTCTGCTTCCTCCGTTAACCTGTCAATGTACCCATATTCTTCGAGATATTTCTGTAAAGGAATAAACAGGAATAGATAATCAATGTTTTGGTGTGCATGATGGGTAATATTCTACTTAAAAAATAGATCATTTAGTGGCTGCCACGGTGTGTTACATCACGTACCATTCTGACCGACAGTATTATTTACTACGTTTATGGAAACTCATCGTTTAAAAGAAAGGAGAAAGATGAAAAACAACTATGGCAGCCCATGATTGGTAATAAACATTTTTTTTTATAAACAAAATAACAATCGATTGATCGAGAACAATTGAATTTGTGAACTATGTATTTTATTTATTATCCGAAGAAATAAACAGTATGGTCTGTATAAGTAACGGACTATATACCATCGTTGACCGTGTTGGCCTATGTGTGTGTTGCACGTGTCTTATTTGAAAGTTTACAAATTCAAAGTGACCAACCGCACACGACTGATGAGACAGTGGTAGACAACTTGCTGTACAAGTGCAATAGCATAAGCAATCACTAGTTGGACACATCCGACTCCTTCATTGTGTGTTGTTTTAATCTGTTAATGCCGTTTGTTCGGAGTATTTTTTTTTGAAACGCAGACAAGCTCCAACAAACGTTCTCACCTATCATATAATTTGAATATCAACAACTCATTATGAATCATTTTAGGTCATCATGTTATGTAGTATCGTCGCCGGTGGTGGTGGTGTGGAAAAAACAAAAGGGTTATCTTGGCAACAAAGCCTCGTGAAATACTTCTGCGTTTGTGACCGTATGCGTAGGCCTATATTCCTTCACTATGAGATGATTCTTTAATCGCTGCTTCTATTCATTTTCCGCCGGAGGACCTAATATTTGGCCAAAAAGGGAGGGGTGTATTGGCAAGTGACCCCAGGAAGAATGGTGTCATCTTAGGACACCTACGTTTGGTGAGGGGTAAGAATACTGGTACACATCAGACGTCCCTGAATGTCTATTCCGTCTCATTAGGGGGCACAATGATCATTTCACCAACAAACGGCCTTTAATCAATATTTTAGCTTTCTTCATCAGTTGTTCGTTTGTTTGCCAAACAACTTATTTGTGCATTTAAGAGCGACTCATGAGTTTCTCTTTTATCTTTTCCTTTATCAGGAAAAAATGGGCAACCATTGCAATGTTTATAGAAAAGCTCTTTTCATTCAAAAGGAGGCGAAAGGGATGAATGTTGTATTCATGTTTCAATGAAAAAGAAAAAGAATCGAAAAGATAATAATAAAGGACAGAAAGGGAAAAGATCAGGCTGTTTCTTCCTCATCCATGGTGGTCCAGATAACTCTGGTTTACGTGAAAGAATCTTTTGATGTTGTAGACAATTTCAAAGGCGCTGATAAGCAGTGGGAACGTACTACACGTTGCTATGAGAGTAGTTGGGGTAACGCGGAACCATGAAGCAATATGTGAAGAAAAACGGACTATATCTCTTGTTTTTAGAAGTTCGGCTAGATTTAATAGGATATAGGCCTTCGCTTGAAGTAGTTTGTGCTTCAAGATCTCAGAAGGCGGCACTTAGTCGATGATTCTATCGATTTGTCATTGTTTCACACTTTAAGCCAATCGACGGGTAGAAAACAGCTAGGAGGCGTGGGGATTTTCTTTGCTTGGTCGCAAAGTAGCACAATAAAATGATAACACTATTACGGGCAGGTAAATGGAATAAATGGTGAGTTGTATCCGCCTGGAAAAACCAGCCGAAGGGGCTGTTGGCGCGTACTTTGGGCACCGACTCGAATCGCCCTTTGATCAGGGGCGAAACTGAAAGTTGACAATAAGTGATGTTTTGTTGTAGTTCCCTACTCCGGCAACATTCCTTTATTTCCTCCACCCAAACGCTAGAGGAGCAGAGAATATGGTACCCGATGTATATTAGCCCGATTCATCTCTCCTCGTACCGTGGAGTGCCAACCCCGAGGCAGTGATGTGTAAGGCTTTGTCAGTTGCAACCTTTACACGTTCTTTATCTACATGAGCGTGACGAGCGCACTTTGTAAAGCGACGGCCCAGCTACGACCGGGAGAAGCGAGCAGTTGTACGATTTCCAGATAAAAAGTCATTCGCACGGAGTAAACACAACTATTTACATGCACTGTGCCTCAGCCGTGATTTGGTCGCCAACTCATTTGTTCCGTCTTTTGTTGATATGGTCACGAGCGATATAAAAGTTTCAAAGGATTCTCCTTTCCTACTTTTGTAACCCAACCATCACCACACTAATGACCTAGCTGTTCAGACGACCCAACAGCCAATGTATAATAGATTGCTTGCTATTGCACAAATTGACATGATTAATGTTTTGGAAAATTTCCCCGCCAATGTAAACTACGTTTAGTCGATTGGTATGTTCGGCTGTTTATTTGTAGTTCTCCGTTAAATTTCGCGACACGTCTTCAACCTTCCAAATGAGATAACCAAAGTTTCTGTTTTGGTGTAAAATAGCTGTTTTCGTGTTATTTTAGCTGATGACTTGTATTTATATCCATTATGTTCACGCAGAGAGAAAATGAGTTTAGTGGTCTAGTCAGCCAGGTAATGAAACAGATTCTGTCCACATTTCTACCAAGTTTTGTTATTTACTTGAGATTATCAATCGTTGAAATGCGTGTCTTTTTTTTTTTTAGATTGACCGTCAGTATACGAATAGGGATATTTGGACGGGCAGTGGCCTTGAACAGAGACCATTATGTTAAAATAAAACTGAAATGAATAAATTAATTAATCAATCAATAAATAAATACAGAAATAAAATTACTAAACACCTTTTCTTTCCGAAATAGTAGCACCAAACTCGTGAACCTATCCATTGGAGAGATTATTTACATGTATTTTTCATGTATTTATTAATTCATTATTTATTCACGTTTATTCAGTTATTGAATATTTCATTTCTTGATCTATTTACTTTTGTTTCACATGATGTAGATCATTTATCTCATGTGTGCGCAAGCGGAAGATGAAACAGCATTATTGGCCCAGAAAACGGAACAGTTTCATTTACGGTTATTGTCCCAAATAATTGGGACCTATATGATTTAGGGACCTATACAATGCAAGCTTCGCTTTTTAATAAGTCCCTTACATTCCATGTTTGTTGATTGTCCTATCTCTTGATTACGACGTTATATCTTGTATTTGTTTTATCGATTATATCATTATATGGGCAGTTCCAAGCAAACCAGGACATGACCCCCAAAATTTCAAATTCATTGTATCATGACAAATTTGGTATCATATGAAAGCTGAAAGTCTAAATTTTTAATATCTGTTAATGGTTTGTGCTTTTCAGTGCATTTTAGGGTTAAAAATTGAATTTTTATTCAATTTCATTAAAATTGCCAAATTTGCACTTTTTGAGTTAAATTTCATGTGTAAGAAATGCACCTGGAAAGTGAAAATATACTTCGATTTTACTTTGTTATGAAAGCATGATACATAAAAAAATACTTTTCACATCATTTTTTTGCTATGCTGTATTCGTTCCACATCAGTGAGCACAAACGTGAATTCACCTCAAAATGTCACGCCGTAACCACAAAAATGCATATTTTTAAAATATTTTAAAAATAATTGGATCAAATGCAACAATAATTTATTTGCAAATCAAGAGCATCTATACCTATCAATTACATGCACTTTTTAAATTTGAATGGATTTTGTTTGAGAATTACGGCCATTTAAAATGTGTCACGCCGTAACCATTTTGGTTACGGAGTGACGGTTACGGCGTGACAACCCATTGAATTGCATGTACACTTTGACCAAAGCTTACTCCCTACAAGAGAGTTTCAAGAGGGACATCAGGGTGTCATGCTGTGAGGGTGTGACCTGTTCTGTGAAATTTTAATTGATATGCAAATGAGTTCCTTGTCAGCAGGCTTTGTGCACTAGCATTTATGTAAGGTTTTTAAGGATATTTCCTGAGACGATGACATTGGGCTCATCCTCATTCAAAAGATGCTCCCTGGCATATAGCAGCATTCTGATTCTAGGGTCCTTCGTGGAAGTTAAAACAGTAGTCTGTTTTGAGCTAATGTTTTGTGTTAAAGGTATTGGCTAACATTTACCACAGTTAAAAAAATCCGAGCCGCATGATTCCCCATGCTACCAGTGTCTTTGATGAGGTCTAAAAATGAAGCCCTGAAAAAATTGTGTTTCAAAATGATTATTTAGTGCTTTAAAAAAGTGAAAATCGTAAGTTGACCAGATTCACTTGCCCATTTCCTCCCATAGACTTACTGTGTGTACACCTAGGTTAATAAAACTCGCCTCGAGTTTTATTGTTTGTTCATGTATAACTTGCCATTGGCAGTGTAACTTTCCAAACTTTTGTATTCTAGGTTGTTTATTTGTCCATTTGAACACTACTATGTAGCTCAGATATCAAAGTTTGACAATTTTTTAAATTGAAGCTCCACAATGTTAGCCTATCACTTTAAATGTGTACTATCAGCTAGATTATGCAAGTATAGAACACTAGTTGTGAAACATCAAATTTGCTTAACCAATGAACTGGTAAGAGGTTTTTGAGAAATTCTAGATTTTTTATTTGTTTTTGAAATAAATAAACTTTAAAAATGTATGTGTTCTTATTCGTTTTTAATGAAGTTATACACCATTTTGAAGAGCAAAAATTGAACTATTTCATAAAAATAACTCTGGTATGAAGAATTCAATCAATTTTACATTATGTGACACTAAAAATCAAATTTGAACTTGGAAAAAATGATAGTTTATCCAAAAATATATGAGAAATTATGATATTTTTCATATTTTATGAATTTGTCTTCCAATTTCCAATTTGAATTTGTACATTTACATGTCAGGAATCTTTTTCAGCTCATTTGACCTTTGACTTACTTATTTGACCTTTGACCCCAATTTACCACTGAGGTCCTTAATACATGTAGGGTATCTACCATACAATTTAGTTGTAAATGGCCTGATAGTATGCCAGTAGAAAATTACAAGTTTACATTATTTGACCTCATTTGACCTTTGACCTACATATGTGACCTTTGACCCCAAAATACCATTGAGGTCCCTGTCATATATCTACCACCATCGTTTGGTTACAAATGGGCTTGTGGTTGTAGAGTTATGTAGTTTGGGCCCTTGTGGGCCTGGCACCCCTGGGCCCCCAGGAGGGCTGGGGAAATTGAAGATATGATGATTGACGTAAAAGAGTTTTGATAATACCTTAATTTCAACTTAGTTTCGGACCAAAACAAGTTTTAGGGATGTTTTTCTAAGTAGCAAGGGAGACATAGTCAATTTGCATTGCCTGTGTGTGGATGTTTCAGATGTCACGGCCCGCAACGTCACGCCGTAACCAGATATTGATTAAGTTTATAAGTCATGAATTGAGAAAATATTCAAACAATTTCATTAAGAATGGCTGTATATTAACTTAGAACATCACAGAATCCAATCAGATAACTTATAAAGTGCGATGATAGCCATTTGAAGTTCAGCAGAGTTTGAGGCAAAATGTTTTCTGTCATGCACGCTCCATTTTACTCACGCGACTAACCATAAATATGAATATTCATATCTCATTAATTCAATGGATCACTGTATAAAAAACTGGCATTTGAAAAAGTCGGTACCAACAATTATTGTCATGTACATTGTTTGGCTGATAAGATTAAAGTATGCATGATAAATCCATTTGAATGCTGAAATTTGTTTCTGAATGTCACGCCGTTACCTTGGAATTGCCCGTATACCTTTTTAACAAACACTGTTTGGAAAACATCAGAACTTGTCTCAAGCTTGATACACAGGGTAAGAACTAATGCATGCAAGTTGGATTCCATAGTATGGAAATGTATTGGGAGGGTCGCGAGCAGCCGTAGCGATCTAACTCGCTACAACAAATTTTGCTACTACCAGTACTGGTACGAGTTAGTCGCTACAAATTTCTGCTCTTATATATAAGAGCGCGGAATCGCTATCATTGCGATTGAGAAATTACCCTAATGTCACCATGTACTGTTTCTGATTGTAACTTCACCAGTTGAAAAGCATCTTCCTTGTTTGCACAAAAAACAATTTAATATTATTCAATTCAATGTTATTCAATGTGATTGATTGCCTACAATGGATCCATGCAGGAGGGACGGGGAGGGTAGTTTCACCCGGCCCGTGGCCTTCTTTGCTACTGTTTCGTTTGTTGTCGTCGTGTTTTGCTTGTTTTTACTTGTCACATTCTTTAATTTGCACCTTAAAGCCACTGGCTAACATTTACCACAGTTAAAAGATGTGAGCTACATAATACTCCATGTTCAAAGTGTCTTTGATAAGGTCTAAAAATGAAGCCCTGAAAAAATTGGTTTTTTTTTCATAATGATGAAAATCTACAAGCATTCAAAATTGACCGGATTCCCCTGCCCATTTCCTCCTATAGACTTACTGTGTGCAGATCTAGGCTATTTGATCATCCACGTACCGGAGTAGAAATTGTTTATTCTTGCATTGGCAGCATAACTTTCCAAACTTTTGCATTCTAGGGCGTTTATTTGTCCATTTGAACACTACAATAGCTCAGATATCAAAATTTGACATTTTATTTTAATTGAAGCTCCACAATGTTAGCCTATCACTTTTAAAAATCCCGGCAAGGATTGATGATTTTTTTCTTCTATTTTTATTATTATTGTTATTTTTTTTTGGGGGGGGGGCTGTTTTATCACATTCAATTTTCACCCCCCCCCCCAAAGAAAAAAAAAAACCAGCAAACAAACAACAAACAAAACTGGATTAGTACTTGCTGACATTTTTTTTTTTGGGGAGGGGGGGGTGGTGCTTGTCATATCATCCAAATTCCCAGCGGTCCAACTTCCTGCCCCCCCCCTAAAAAAAAATGTTAGGATTCACCCTTGATGTTTACGTTGTAGCGATTTTAAATATTTTTCGTCTCTCCCTGCTCAGGGGGCCGCTCGTTCTCTGTCTGGACGTTTCGCTATGTATACAAATGTATGAAAATGAGCACATTCCTCCTGATTACTGTCTCGGAATATCCACGTGGACTAAGGTAAATTCATCACAACAGCCAGTATTCGATGCTGCATCAGCCTGTTTTTCGTGATTTTCTACTGTCATTGTTCATCAACGTTGGAGACGCTGGACGCGTGTTGCAGCTGATCAAGTGCCAGCACTAGCCACGGCAACCACAGACTTTGAATATCGTTCTGGATGCAGGCGATTACTATCGAGTTATATTGACTATTGATAAATGACGTTGGTCATGCATTACATTATTGTGTATGAAATACTCTGAATATCTTAAAGATTATATTCATAATTCGCACACCCACGATTCTAGAGTATATTCTGTTTTATCTTTGTTTACTTTAGTACTGTAGTGTGATTCAAAATTGGGCATAATTATGTTAAGTGTATGGAAGAAAATAAGCTGAATGAATGAATGAATGAATAAATAAATAAATAAATAAATAAATGAGTGAATAAATCAGTGAGTGAGTGAATGAATGAATTAATGAATTAATTAATTAATCGATCGATCGATCAATCAATCAATCACTTAGTCAATCAATCAGTCATTGAATCAATCAATCAATTAATCAGTCAATCAATCGATCATTCAATCAATCAATCAATAAGTCAATTTACCAATCGATCAATCATTTAATTCAACAATCAATTTCATTTATTTCGGCAAGGTCTTTGGTGTAATTTCACGTTTTATTATTAAAAACATGATAACCTACAGACTGCTCACATAAGTGCTCCCCTTTTATTTTTTTATTTTTTTATTATTTTATTTTTTTTTTTACAAATAGTAGTTATTTTAAAAAATAAAGATGATTATGATAGATTAACCGATGATTTATAACATAAATTCGGACTCTAATATACTGTAAACAATTGTGCGCAGACTGAAATAGATTTCGCCCCCAAGACTACTTTAACATTCTACTTGCCGGTTAATCTGGGGAAAGACTTTTGAATACCAATTAGATGAATTATTTATTATTCAATAAGGCAGTAAAAACTAAATGTAATGTTCACTATTATAGTCATATCAAGCCACTATCTAATAAAATACGATATTTTTGAAATTGCATGTAATTCCAATATTTTTGTTTTAATGTATCACTATGAATTATATTCCTTAAAAAAAATTGACAAATTTATTTACAATTATTCATTCATCATACCATAATTACTGGCTATTTTTTTTCAAACTAATATGAACGTTTAGCACGAAGAGCAACGTGTTCTCTTTACGGTACATGAAACGTAAATTTAAAGTAATTCAGACATACCAGCAAGTAACACTCTAGGCAGATTTATTTATTTTTTTACGTAAAAATATACGCAAACAATATTAAACTTCAAACCTGGGTATTTAAGATCTTTGGAAGTTCGTATTTTTTTATTTCTTTTTGGTTTGGTTTTGTATATGGTATAGGCCAGTTCATATTCTGTTATTGTGTGCAATTATGCTTGCATTTGTATTTCTGTCGTATTTGTTTCATGATAGGGCTATCCATGAGCACCTTGAGTGCTTTTAAGAGGTTCCCAACCCCATGTTATGTGGTTTTATATATGTATTTTAATTCAATAATTAATATTTGTATAATTCATTTAATGGTGGTTAGGTAAAGCATTGATAAAACGTTGAATGTGGTTTCCTTTCTTTTTTTCTGAATATTTTACTCCAAATGAATACCAAACCATTATTGGTTGATGTTTGCGTTTGTGACGCTATTTGTGATTGCCTAGGCCCTTTGTGTCTTCAGGATTAGTATACATGAGAAGAATAACGGTAAATAGCTGTGTGCATTTTTCATTTATCTGTGTGTGCGAGTTCGCGGAAAGTGCATGTCGGTACTTGTGTGTGAAAGTGTGTGTTTTGATATGTATTGCATGATTAATTTTGTCAGATCAGCTTTAAACTTAATAACTGGCATGAATTTGGTTGGTTCCAATCTAACGATTGCTTACGGAGACTTGCCCATAATCACGGATACCTAGTGGGTTGATTAGCTGGTTTTCCATTCCCGGAGGTTCACGTTCTTGGTAGACAGGGATACACAAATTCTCCCAAACATTGCGACAGATATCTACCCAAACTAGTAATTCGTAAAGAAATTAAAAAGTGGCACCTATATGATATTGATTATTGCTAAAAAAAACCAACACACAAAAACTGTGAAGTAAATAATGTTACATTTACGTATATGTTTTAAGTTTTAGCGTCGAAAATGAAGGAGAATAGAAGTTCATGAAAATATCGATGACGTCATATGTCCCAGGGTTGTAGGCGGCAGGGGCGTAGACAACGGGGGTTGGGGGATGGGGGATATGCATCCCCCAGCTCATAAGGTGGGGGATGACATGTAAAACCATCCCCCAGGTTTCACGAAAGAAATATATATATATATATATTTAATAATCATATTTACTTTTGTTTAGTATGAAGGTGATTATTATTAGTATGATTATTATCATTATTGTGATAATTATATTATTTATTATTATTATTGATATTATTATCATTGTTATTATTAATGTCGTCGTGCCACCTTTATTCCCTTAGTTATACGTATTTTTGATCCCCCAAATAACTGTCTTCTGCTCTTTATAGGATGGTGTCTATAACAAGGGACGTTTGCAGTGGGCACTGGTGTTAATCCTGGCCGGATGAGGGATATATTCCCCACTTTGGGCGAGGGGGGAATGGCCTGCACAATCATCCCCCTGCTTTTCAAGGAAAAATAACTGTGAACTAAACAGTTTAATGCTAATTTTGTCAAAATGAATATGCGCGGCTCTTATTGTTGAGTGTCCATTTCACGAAACTAGTGTTATCAGAGAGTCAAAATATGCTTAAAACCCCTAGAACTCCAAAGCTTAAGGGGGCTTCGCCCCCTGACCTCACAAATTATCACCATGTTTTAAAATGACCTGCTATAAATATTTCAGAATATAAATGAAAATTAACATGCATCCCTCTTTCAAAATGGGGTGGGTTTTAATTCTTGTTGACTGTCCACTACACAAAAAAATAGTGAAAGCAGAGAATCAAAATACCTTCACGAATCTGCTAAAAGCCTTAAGCTTCAGGGGGCTCTGCCCCCTGATCCCCGACCAGGTCCCTATAGCAGGGATTTTAAGGCGAGCCCCTGGAATTCACCCGTCTAGGCGCTCAGCCCATCAGAGTCTGCTCTTTCAGATGAGGTATAAGTCATGGATGCTATAATGTAAAATATATTCGAAAATCTCGGGGGTCTCCCCGAGATTTTTCATTAATTAATAAAAAAAACTAAAGACATTCAGAATCTATTATTGCAGGGTTATGACTTTGGGGCATAAAACTTAAAAAAAAAATCCCAATTAAACTTGGGCTTTAAAACAGTTTCACAGCCCCCTATATCAAAAGTCCGTTCTCTTTTCTTACGCACACATTTATAGAAACTACCAGATATTGGCGTGGCGTGTATCTGCGTGTGCGTGCGTGTCTGTTCCTCTGTGTGTGCACGCGGGCGCGCGCGCGCGTGTGTGTGGTGCGAGTGTGTATGTGTGTGTGTGTGTGTGTGTGTGGTGCTTGTGTGTATGTGAGTGTGTGTGCGCGCGCGTTTGCATAAGTGTGTGTGTATGTTTGTATGTATGTGCGCGCGCGCGTGTGTGTGTGTGTGCGCGCGTTTATTTTAAATGTTATTATTAATATAATCGACTCCTCTGGACAGCAAATTATCCCTCAGGTGCGATGACCTGTCTACGCCACTGGTAGGCAGGATATATATCTCGGTCTTACCCCGGAATTTTAACAAAGTTGTGCGGATATCACGTCAGAGACTGGTTGTAACTCTTTGATTGGTCGTCACCTTATATCATGTCATTGGATAACTTCCGTCTTTATTTTGCTGGTACGCAGCGAAGGACACATAGTTGATATTTGCGTACGAACAAATTTATTTTAGTGTACAAACTGCGTCAGCTAAATGGAAAATACCTGGCATTATTAGGGAGTGACTCCAGTCCCAACACTATATACCGAGAGCAACGTTATCTTAAGAAGAAATTTGTGTTAGCGATAATTTTGCTCAGATCGTTGGATATAACGCATCGTATGCTTTGAGATAGAACTGCAAGGCTGTCCTGTTCAACAAAACACGGTCTAATCTATAGTTGTGCGGAACATTCCATTTTCACGTAAGTATCCTTGAGTGTCCCAATTTGATGGTTTATTCGGCTGAATGACATTTTCGTGTTATATTCCAAGGCGGCTACTACTAGCTAGAGTACGAGGGGTGTTGTATGAATAATGGGGTATATCGGTGATGTGCTATAGAGAATGTAAAGCTTGCAGGTGGTACAATTCAGCCGAGATGTGAGTTGGCAGTGTGGTTTGCTTCCAATGTGTAGCAGGTGGGTGAGCAGTTCCTACTAGAGGAAATATACATTTTTGTTCAACTGTTCAAAGTTCAATCAATGTCAGAGAGAACTTATTGACTCAATGATCGTAACCAACGTCGCAAGCCGTTTTGGGCATGCGGAGGTACACTTCTAGGAGGGGGGCGGGGGACGGAGTGGAACTAATGTAGCATAGGGAGGTGGAACTAAAGTCTAGAAAATCAGCTGTTGATAGCAGAAATGGGGTGCAAATTTCTTTTTGCTTGCCAGGGGCAGAACTCCTCTACTTCAGATTACGCCCTTAATAACGTTATTTTGGTGACTGTAGCACCGGCCGAAGACCTATGGGGTAGTATAAATTAAATTGTAGTGAATATACGTGTGGGGTGAGTGAAATTCCACCACTCTCAACATTCGTATAGTATTTTAAGTGTGATTTGAATGTATGGTATTATAGATAGAACTGATTATTGTGCTTATGGGCCAAGCAAACTTACACCACATTATCGCTCCACTAAGACATTATGTGGTTTACTCACAAAAGCATAGGGCTTAGCAGGACATCACCCCCCCCCCC
>JZLH01S0283758.1:96854-109213 GCA_001188425.1 Eucidaris tribuloides
ATTGCCAAAGGAAACCTGTATACACGGCTCTTTAATAGACGGCAGCCCTGTACGACAAATTGTTCTAACAACATTGTCTGTTCCATCAACTTAATATGTCGGGCTTCATTTCATTTACAGAAACAGTGACTACAGTATATTCAACGGGAAATGATACTTGCTAGGAAGAGATCAGAGTATACAGGCAGTCTAGGTCAATGAACGTGAGTGTTCCGGGAACAAACCTGGAAATAGCATGCATTCAAAGAGGCATTCTGCTGATAATTCTCTCAGGGCATCATTGCAATCAAGTCACACATCTCATCCAGGTTGGTTTACATCACCATAATTGCCAATGACTACCAGGGTTGCCAGTTTGGCGTTTTATACGGCAAAAAAACCAAAGTTGGCGTGTTTTGTTTTTCTTTTTCTTGGCTGGCTAAAATTGAAATGACCGCCAAATGACTTGTTGGCGTTTTTCGTTTTTAGTACAACACCTGTCTCATGTCTTGAAGTAGTTGATCCACGTTCTTATTTTTTTTTGAGTGCTGTTCACTGAAATCCAGGCAAATAATAACTGAAAACACGGCCCATTGTCCAAAAACAATAATAAATAACAAATTTTACTTCACATGTTAATCTGGCTGCGCGTAAACTACGGCACCCACATTTTTGGCAGCGGCAAAGGTTTCAAAGATGCTATAAATTGATCATAAAGTCATTTTTAACCATATCTAGGGTATGCGACCATCAATTCAAATGAATCGAACATAAGCATGGCGAATTTCACCGAATTTGGTCGGTAATTTGGCAGTTGAAAATCATTTTAAAAATAGCTACCTTGATAACTAATAAACGAAACAGTTTAACTTAAACAGGTCATCCAGGAAATATATCACTGATATGAGAAGGGGAAATCCCGGATCAAACGTATGCCTGCTTTAGAGTTCTCCTTATCCTTGAATGTAACCTTTAGCCTAACAAGGAGACAGGCTCTAGCCGTCTTGAGGGATACACGTGTTCAGGGCCTAGCTTGGCCTCCACAAACCTCATTCTATGATTAAAAAATGTACAGGCTTAAGGGACAATGTGTATCACTCCATACATGCATTGACGGCATTTTCATAGGAAAAATCCAAAATTAATGTATGTTAATTTGAATGAGAGGCTGCCACGACTGAGTAAATTTGATGGAGCGTTAAACGAAATTTCCTGAAAGGGGCGGGGGGGGGGGGAGGGACCTAAAATGAAACCAAAAAATAGATGGATCATTTAGGAAATATTATGACGTGGTCAAGAATATGGCATTGTTGTACACAAGCACATATCGCACATTCCCAGTCAAGTTTGACCGAAACTCCAATCAGGTTTGGACGTCATAATATTGTCAACCTTGACAGGGAATTTGGTTGAAATTGACCCTTTTCGAGTGTGGCCCCAACGGATTCTTTTCGCGAGTCAGTCTGACCCGGGATTTTTAAAAAGTGAAAGATATATGGAAACACTGAAAAGAGACAAACGCGCTTTGTGGTGAATTTTTTTTCAAAGTAACTTGAAATAATTTACACTGTAATGTGAGGACAAATGGAATATGTAATTAATAATTGAAGTTATATAACCCTCTTTCTGATTTGAAATTTTAATAGGGTACCGGTGACGAAACTAAGTTTATTTTTACAGGAATACAAGTTGTTGCACACACAAAAGGTGTGTCACGTTGTGATGGATTTTGAGGAGAAATTTCTACATAAAATTGTATCTGCAATATTGCATACGCTATAGCTGGTTCAAAGTGAATTATAGAAGCAACTCTGGAGCGAGCACAGCCAGCGAGCGGTTTTGAAGGCGAAACAATTAATTTGGGAACGGGAGAAGACAAATTGGTAATAAAACTCAATTCATCATGCATTATGGTTAATGTAGCCTAAATCATTGTGTAATGGCCTTTTACAATATAAATCTTAGAAGTCTAAATTCACAGAACCAGATGAGTAAGCTTTATATTATTTAGTGCTTATAACGCATTTGAGCACTAGGACGAGGTGGAGTAAATGATGATAAATAATATAAGATTTATAAGCGCAAAAAAAAATCGATATGTTCTAAGAGCACTGCATGAGCTGCTCGTTGTACTTGTCCATATATACTTCGGTAATTACATTAATAATAATACATACACATCTGCAATAGTTTTTAAACACATTCAAATGCCATTAAAAATTCATAATAAATCATTTGAGTTTTTATTTAATTACCACCCATAAAATCTCCCAGCTCCACCTGGGTGAGGTCTGGTGGCCTCCTGCCTCCCCGTTCACGCGGCATTTGACGAGACACGCCCAGTCGACACGTAACTTACAGGAGCTCTAGCATTCCATGCCACCAGCGCCCCAACATGAGCCAATGAGAATAATGGGTGGTTACAAAATATACGCAACAGAATTTTATTATTTACATTACACAAGATTTATGTATAACTGCGTTATTTTCAATTGTACAATAATTGCGACAATGTATTACACAGTGCTAACAATGTTTGAATGTGTTTCTTTTTGTCTCAGCAGACTGTAGATTACGCAAACAAATGTTTCTCTAATTTAGATTGAAAATCTTCAAAGATGTTAATTTCCTTATTTCTAGAGGTAGGCCATTCCATGTTCTTCGGACTGCGTATGCAAATGCACGATCTCCTGAGGTTATTTTTGTAAGTAAGGCGAGTGGGATGAAAATGAAAATACGCCGCAAGAAATTATATTTTGAAACATTTTAATAATCATGATGATTGTCAAACCAAAGCAAAACGCTGGAAATACACTTCTCAAAGATTTAAAAACACATTCAGATTTATGGGGATGTTGTGTTCGTGCGTGTAGAAGAATTTCACCTATTCATGCTCTGACTTTAATAAAACAAAGAACTATTGACAAAAAGCTGTTGACTTTAAGGAAATTATTAAAAAATACATATTTTTTTATGATACACTTAAAGCGCCAAGTTAGTTTTGGGGGTTTTGTTTTTATTTGAAAGCTTTATACCCCAAAGTCATAACCTGCTTAATAGATTCTAAATGTCTTTAGTTTTTCTTTAAATTAATTAATGAAAAATCTCGGGGGGGGGACCCGCAGCTTTTCGGCTATATTTTACATTATAGCATGCAAAGGGTTAATAAAGCATTAAGGTTATATGAGTTATACCTCATCTGAAAGAGCGGACTCTGTAAAGTTACGGTACAAAACCAGTAACAATTCTTTCATTGTTTTTTAAACTCCCCGAGAATACAGTAGTAAACAAAGGAACTACTATAAGGAGCCTTTCAAGCTGATGTTTTTCCTTACATGTATATTTATGCTTACTCTGCATAAGCAAGCCATGTAGTAGATGTATATTACTCATTTCAATTTCTATTGTTAATATTATGCTTAGAGGTTGGCATCTCTGTTAAAATCTCGTTTGTTTGTTAGTATCCAATGTATACTGGATGTTATCCATACTTCCTAGCGAAATCACAAATGACTTAGATATTGCTACATAATATATTTTTTTAGAAATAAAAGCAGCCGGAATCATTACGTTTGGGGTTATCGTCCGTACGTCCGTTGCAGGTTCTAGTTTTTGCGATAATTCAAGAACAAGTGATTGGGTCTTAATTAAACTGGGTACAGTTATGAACCTATAACGTAAAGATGAACTGATTAGACTTTTAAGTTGAAAGGTCAGAAGGCCAATGGTCACAGAGCTAGTACATGTCTAAATAACTCACGAATGGCTAACTTGGTCTAGTATGTATATACATGAGGCACTGATGAAGTTTTAGGTTTTGAGGCCAGATGAAAGCTCTAAGGTATAATCACAAGGTCTCATCTGATTTTGACTTGTTACCGACGATATTTTACCTGAAGAACGGCTTATGGGATTACGTTGTGCAAGCATGTAATATGAGTTACTGATGAAAATATTGAATTTGAGGAGTAGAAGTGTCACAGGTCAAAGTTTCAGGGCCTCAAAATGTTTGATTAGGCTCGTTACCATAATAACTTGAGAAAGTAGCTTTCATCAGATTATGTGTAACTTGCAGTATTATTACTACGAGGAACCGATTATATCTATATTTTGAAGTTGAAAGGTCAAAGGTCAAGTGTTACAAAGGACTTTTTTCATAGATGTCTGAGTTAGTCTCGTTATCATGGTAACTTCATAGAAATGATCGGATGGGTACACGCATACATGCGGCTTTCAGTTTCTGCCAGATTGTGTGGGAAGTTGCGTTTGCAGAGGCATACCCATCGCCTGTGCTCAGTCAACTACTCCAGTTGTTGCTTACAACAGTACTTTTACTACTTGCACACACATTTCTAAAGATCTAGTGGTGGAATATAACTGCTTCCCCACTTTTGTGCAGAATTGTACTCAATAAACATTATTGTACTTGAAAGTCAGCATTTTTAATGCATTTTTTCTTTGTAAATGACAGAAAGAAGTGGTTATGGCGTCTTAGATTATTTATTTGATTTAACTTTATGCAAAACATATATTTTGGCAAAAAAACATCGAAATTGCCAAGGGGGTGTATTTTTATGATAGAATACTATTCTGGCGGCCATTTTGAATAAATTACGAAAAATGGCCGCCATTTTGGAATTTCACGTGGCCCGCGTACTTTTTGCAATAGTTGACCTAAAATGACTCTACATGCATTTTCATGCTTTTATCCACCATTGAAACGATTTTTCAGTATCTGCTCCACTAAATGTGAATCATTCCATACATGCATTAGTGGAGCAGATAACTGCATATTTTGGGTCGAATCGTTCAAATTGTGATAAAAGCACCAAAATTTGCATGGATATTCCTCGAGGGGTGTCTTATCAGAAAATAACACGGGCCACGTGAAATTTCCAACATTGTGGATTGGGGCGGCCATGTTTCAAAATGGCCGCCATGTGCAACCTATATTGAGCGATTTTGAAAACGATTTTTGAATGGAACCTCCTATAACCATGAGTTTGGTATCATTTTAAAGACAGTTAAATTTTCAACAAGATGATACCACACTTAATTGGATTAGTGATAAATTTGACACCAGTTTTGGGCCAAAAATGTGATTTTTTAACTTTTTTTCAAAAATTGAAATTTTAGTGGATGTGAATTTTACTCTTTTTCAAAATATGTTGTCAGAAAGACATCAAAACTTTGCATAAAACTGCCCCAATATATATTCAATATTGTATCAAAATTAGACATTCACTGCATTTTTACAAAATGTGTTATATTGCTTCAAAGGTAACACCACAGTATTAGGTGAAACAGCATGCTGCACGCTTACATCACGCTTGGGAGTTCCCCGTAGCGAAGACTTGTGCCTTTCCAATCGCTCGCGGTAGCGGTTGTTTGAACCGCTTTTTGATGTGAGACACGGATTTTATGGATTGTAAAATTGATGAATATAAAAGTATTATTTTGTCATACCTTTCAACGTAAAACGTCCGTTGAGGTGTCTTCGTTTGATGAAAAGGAAACTGACTGATACATTTGCTGTATGGCAAATCTGGGTTGCTAATTTATGTGTTTTGGCTTGGTTAACGGGCATGTATGGCCGTGCGTGCTTATTCAAGCGTTGATATCAATGGGGTGCGGGTGGATCAGCGGCGAGGAAGTCCTGTGCTATGAAGAGAGACAGCCCAGCAACAATTGCCGCGATCTGGAGTAGTATAGCATCATTGGCTATACACTACGCCATAGTTCTATGAGTTGCTTACATGTAAATGTATTGAGCAATACGCTTTCGTTTGAATGGAACCTCAAACATGTGTGTGGTTATTACATAACGAAAATCAAATTTTTGACAACATGATACAACATTCAATCATATTTGTGTAAGCTTTTATAGCAGTTTGGACCAAGACATTTGCCTTTTATCCATTTTCCCCTGACTGTGAATTTTTCATTAAAATATGTGCATTTTGCCAGATTTACAGAAATAGTTTGACTGTGACATCAAAACTTTTAAAACAACCGCAGATGTATATGTTAATGATTGTGTGAACATGTTACAATCACTTCCAATCTTATTTTAAAAAAGTGTAATGTTTCCAAACTAAAGAGGTCTTTACTGATATATTTATTACGCGTAGGCCTAGACATTTTATTCGTAGGCACGGGAAGGCATTATTGCAACTGGAGCCTGGGCAACCACCCTAGTAAAAATAGTAGATAGATAGATAGATAAATATATAATTGATAAAGTTAATAAATAGATAAATAAAAAAAATGAATGAATGAATAAATGAATGAAAAATTAAAGAAATAAAGAAAATGGAATAAACAAATACCACACAATGTAATTCATTTTCGATATCACCGAATACTCGAAAGTTGGCCATATATTTTGGGGTGTAGGTGTTTTGTGTTATGGGTGACACTTATCATTTGAGAAGTCCAACACATCCATTGGATAACTCCTTGCACTATGCCTCGTCACCTGTAGCTCCAAGAAGTATAGTGCGCAGCATCAGCCACACGCCGGTAAACCGTGTTGGCTCATGCAGCTCGAGGGAAGCACACAAAATTCCTGTGTGTGACGGAGTATATTGCTCCACATCTTATATGCACAAAATGTGGTTAAAGATGGAAAGAGAATGAATTTCTAGCACAACTAGGGCACAGTAATGCAGCGGCGTAACGTCGGTCAACTCATTGGGGCGGGAGGAGGAGGGGGGGGGGGTCTCAATCGCTCATTCAAAATTGTATTTTCAGACTCGGGTGGATTTTTTAAGCGCATGCGTATACGCCACGTATACAGTAGGTGTATCGAAAACATGAGGGTTTGTGTGGCAACTTTTTGTATATAGTCATTAAAATATCATAAAATCGCCATTTTCATATTTATTTTTACAGGAATTGTATTTCCATGCAAGTCATAATTGAGTATAAAAAGTAGTCTGACTGTCAGACGTATTGAGTAGACCAACAAAATAGTCTGACTGTCAGACGTATTGAGTAGACCAACAAAATAAATTTTTCTACTCTACTACGGCCGGCCTCTGCTTCGCAGAGGCGGAGTCTGGAATTCAGACTATATAAAAAGCAATTCCGTGAATTAGTGCAAAAAGCAAATACTCTTAAAAAATCCGGGTCAGTCTTACACGGAGAAAGGATCCGTTGGGGGCACACCCGGAAAAGGGTCAGGTTCAACCACATTCCAGGTCAAGTTTGACCAAACTCCAAGTCAGGTTGACTCATATTTTGGTCAACCTTGACAGGGAATTTGGTTGAAATTGACCCTTTTCCGAGTGTGCCCCAACGGATTCTTTTCCGAGTCAGTCTGACCCGGGATTTTTTAAAAGTGAAAGATATGGAAAACTCTGAAAAGAAGACAAACGCGTTTTGTGGTGAATTTTTTTTTCAAAGTAACTTGAAATAATTTACACTGTAATGTGAGGACAAATGGAATTATGTAATTAATAATTGAAGTTATATAACCCTCTTTCTGATTTGAAATTTTAATAGGGTACCCGGTGACGAAACTAAGTTTATTTTTACAGGAATACAAGTTGTTGCACACACAAAAGGTGTGTCACGTTGGTGATGGATTTTGGAGGAGAAATTTCTACATAAAATTGTATCTGCAATATTGCATACGCTATAGCTGGTTCAAAGTGAATTATAGAAGCAACTCTGGGAGCGAGCACAGCCAGCGAGCGGTTTTGAAGGCGAAACAATTAAATTTGGGGAACGGGGAGAAGACAAATTGGTAATAAACTCAATTCATCATGCATTATGGTTTAATGTAGCCTAAATCATTGTGTAATGGCCTTTTTACAATATAAATCGATCTAGAAGTCTAAATTCACAGAACCAGATGAGTAAGCTTCTATATTATTTAGTGCTTATAACCATTTGAGCACTAGGACGAGGTGGAGTAAATGATGATAATAATATAAGATTTATAAAGCGCAAAAAAAAAATCGAATATGTTCTAAGCACTGCATGAGCTCTTGTTGTACTTGGTCCATATATACTTCGGTAATTACATTAATAATAATACATACACATCTGCAATAGTTTTTAAACACATTCAAATGCACATTAAAATTCATAATAAATCATTTGAGTTTTTTATTTAATTACCACCCATCAAAACTCCCAGCTCCACCTGGGTGAGGTCTGGTGGCCTCCTGCCTCCCCGTTCACCGGCAATTTGACGGACACGCCCAGTCGACACGTAACTTACAGGAGCTCTAGCATTCCATGCCACCAGGCCCCACACATGAGCCAATGAGAATAATGGGTGGTTACAAAATATACGCAACAGATTTTATATTATTTACATTACACAAGATTTATGTATAACTGCGTTATTTTCAATTGTACAATAATTGCGACAATGTATTACACAGTGCTAACAATGTTTGAATGTGTTTCTTTTATGTCTCAGCAGACTGTAGATTACGCAAACAAATGTTTCTCTAATTTAGATTTGAAAATCTTCAAAGATGTTAATTTCCTTATTTCTAGAGGTAGGCCATTCCATGTTCTTCGGACTGCGTATGCAAATGCACGATCTCCTGAGGTTATTTTTGTAAGTAAGCGAGTGGGATGAAAATGAAAATACGCCGCAAAGAAATTATATTTTGAAACATTTTAATAATCATGATGATTGTCAAACAAAGCAATAACGCTGGAAATACACTTCTCAAAGATTTAAAACACACATTCAGATTTATGGGGATGTTGTGTTCGTGCGTGTAGAAAGAATTTCACCTATTCATGCTCTGACTTTAAATAAAACAAAGAACTATTGACAAAAAGCTGTTGACTTTAAGGAAATTATTAAAAAATACATATTTTTTTATGATACACTTAAAGCCCAAGTTTAGTTTTGGGGGTTTTGTTTTTATTTGAAAGCTTTATACCCCAAAGTCATAACCCTGCAATAATAGATTCTAAATGTCTTTAGTTTTTCTTTAAATTAATTAATGAAAAATCTCGGGGGGGGGGACCCCCGAGCTTTTCGGCTATATTTTACATTATAGCATCCAAAGGGTTAATAAAGCATTAAGGTTATATGAGTTATACCTCATCTGAAAGAGCGGACTCTGTAAAGTTACGGTACAAAACCAGTAAACAATTCTTTCATTGTTTTTTTAAACTCCCGAGAATACAGTAGTAAACAAAGGAACTACTATAAGGAGCCCTTTCAAGCTGATGTTTTTCACTTACATGTATATTTATGCTTACTCTGCATAAGCAAGCCATGTAGTAGATGTATATTACTCATTTCAATTTCTATTGTTAATATTATGCTTAGAGGTTGGCATCTCTGTTAAAATCTCCGTTTTGTTTGTTAGTATCCAATGTATACTGGATGTTATCCATACTTCCTAGCGAAATCACAAAATGACTTAGATATTGCTACATAATATATTTTTAGAAATAAAAGCAGCCGGAATCATTACGTTTTGGGGGTTATCCGTCCGTACGTCCGTTGCAGGTTCTAGTTTTTGCGATAATTCAAGAACAAGTGATTGGGTCTTAATTAAACTGGGGTAAGTTATGACCTATAACGTAAAGATGAACTGATTAGACTTTTAAGTTGAAAGGTCAGAAGGCCAATGGTCACAGAGCCTAGTACATGTCTAATAACTCACGAATGGCTCAACTTGGGTCTAGTATGTATATACATGAGGCACTGATGAAGTTTTTAGGTTTTGGAGCCAGATGAAAGCTCTAAGGTATAATCACAAGGTCTCATCTGATTTTGACTTGTTACCACGATATTTACCTGAAGAACGGCTTATGGGATTACGTTGGTCAAGCATGTAATATGAGTTACTGATGAAAATATTGAATTTGAGGAGTAGAAGTGTCACAGGTCAAAGTTTCAGGGGCCTCAAAATGTTTGATTAGGGCTCGTTACCATAATAACTTGAGAAAGTAGGCTTATCAGATTATGTTGTAACTTGCAGTATTATTACTACGAGGAACCGATTATCTATATTTTGAAGTTGAAAGGTCAAAGGTCAAGTGTTACAAGGACTTTTTTTCATAGATGTCTGAGTTAGTCTCGTTATCATGGTAACTTCATTAGAAATGATCGGATTGGGTACACGCATACATGCGGCTTTTCAGTTTCTGCCAGATTGTGTGGGAGTGCGGTTTGCAGAGGCATACCCATCGACTGTGCTCAGTCAAACTACTCCAGTTGTTGCTTACAACAGCTACTTTTACTACTTGCACACAACATTTTAAAGATCTAGTGGTGGAATATAACTGCTTCCCCACTTTTGTGCAGAATTGTACTCAATAAACATTATTGTACTTGAAAAGTCACATTTTTATGCATTTTTCTTTGTAAATGACAGAAAGAAGTGGTTATGGCGTCTTAGATTATTATATTTGGATTTAACTTTATGCAAAACATATATTTTGGCACAAAAAACATCGAAATTGGCCAAGGGGGTGTATTTTTATGATAGAAATACTATTCTGGCGGCCATTTTGAATAATTACGAAAAAATGGCCGCCATTTTGGAATTTCACGTGGCCCGCGTACTTTTTGCAATAGTTGACCTAAAATGACTCTACATGCCAATTTTCATGCTTTTATCACCATTTGAACGATTTTTCAGTTATCTGCTCCACTACATTGACGGCATTTTCATAGGAAAACTCCAAAATTAATGTATGTTAATTTGAATGAGAGGCTGCCACGACTGAGTAAATTTGATGGAGCGTTAAACGAAATTTCCGTGGAAGGGGGGGGGGGGGGAGGGACCTAAAATGAAACCAAAAAATAGATGGATCATTTAGGAAATATTATGTCGTGGTCAAAAATATGGCATTGTTGTACACAAGCACATATCGCTGTAAGCAAGCAGGTGCCATGACATGAGAGGAATTCCTTTGACAAAATCTTGACCCACCCCATTTTGTAGCATTCACATAATCAAGAAGAAAACAGCATGAACACAATTATTATAGAAAAACGTGTAAAAACAAATACACACACTTACACATACAGTTCTTTTCCAACATCAAACAACATTGTTGGATATACCCAGACGCAAGTATACGCAAATATACACATTATGTTTTTCATATCTAAATTTATTCATTTTCAACTAAAGCCAACACAGATTGATTTATTGACAAATACAGGATAACATACATTACGTCATTGCAACTATGTTACCAGAGAAGAAAATAATATGCTATGGATTAATATTTAAGACAAACAATGAAATCAAGCATATCAATTTTAAAATATTGAAAGTAATATGATAAAATGATGTGTACTTTCAACACCTGTAAACATTATAATTATAACGAGTTGAGTAGTAATACATTAAAATCGGAGTAGACAACATGAAATGAAACAATATAATGCTCTACAGTGTGTCTCAAAAAAATTTGTGCAAGGGAAAACCGCCCTCTTTGGCAATTACAAAATATTCTTGTGACATGATGCTAACATCAACTTAAAGAACATAGTTTTAGCTTTCAAATACCGTTAGTTTGGTTCAATTTGCTTTTCTTAATCTTGAGATATATCAATTTAAAGAAGAAAGAGTGAAATCACAATTGTGCCACTTTTACTAAAATCTCTTGTAAGAGTTACACAATTGTGATTCCACTCTTTTGTTGTTTACAAGATATCTCGAGATTAAAACAAGCAAATGGAACAAAACAAATGGCATTTTAAAGCTAAGACTTTGCCCATTACGTTGATGTAAGAATCATGTTACAAGAGTGTTTTCTAACTGCCGAAGAGGGCGCTTTTAACTTGTATATTTTTAGAGACATGTTGCAGCAAGTCTCCTCAAAATTGTTCCAAGTGAAAAGCGCCCTCTTTGACAGTTAGAAAACACTGCTGTGACACATGTTTACGTTCACATCAAGGGCACAGTCTTAGCTTTCAAATGATGTTTGTTTTATTCAATTTACTTGTTTTAATCTCGAGATATCTTGTAAACAACAAAACAGTGGAATCACGATTGTGTCACTTTTACAGGAAGAGGGCCTGATGCTATCCTTGACTGTAGTAAAAGTGGCACAATTGCGATTTCACTCTTTTTTCTTTAAATTGACATATCTCAAGATTAAGACAAGCAAACTGAACAAAACAAACGGCATTTGACAGCTAAGACTATGCCCTTGATGGTGATGTAAGCATGACGTCACAAAAGTGTTTTTTCATGACCAAAGAGGGCGCTTTTGACTTGCACAATTATTTTTGAGACACACTGTACATGATTACTACTACAAGTATGGCCATGAGGTTATTCTCATGTGTTAAACTTCTGAGCTACATAAGTTTTGAGACAGGAACAAGAAACCGCCCCCCCCCCCAAAAAAAAGGGGGGGGAGAAGATGTGAAAAAA
>JZLH01S0283758.1:114097-128192 GCA_001188425.1 Eucidaris tribuloides
TCAGCTATATAAAAAGCCAATCGTGATTAGTGCAAAAGAATATCTTAACAATCCGGGTCAGTCTTACGCGAGAAGGATCCGTTCGGGGCACACGGAAAGGCGTCGGTTCAACCAATTCCATGGTCAAGGTTGAAAACTCAAGTCAGGTTGTCATATTTTGCGTCAATCTTGACAGGGCATTTGTTGTAAATGACACTTTTCGCAGTGTGCCCAACGCGTTCTTTTTCCGCAGTCAGTGCTGACCTGGCGGATTTTTAAAGTGAAGATATGGAAACTCTGCAAAAAGACAACGCGTTTGTGGTGACTTTTTTTTCAAAGTAACTTGAAAGAATTTACACTGTCAATGTTGAGGACAAATGGAATTTATGTAATTAAATAATTGAAGTTATATACCCTCGTTCTTGATTTGAAATTTTTCATGGGTACCCCACCCGGTGACGAAACCTAAGTTTATTTTACGGAATACAGTTGGTTGCACACAAAGGCTGTGTCACGTTCCGGTGATGGATTTTGGAGGAGCAATTTCTAACTAATTGTTCTTGCAATATTGCATACGAAATATAGTACGGTTCAAAGTGAATTATAGAAGAACTCTGGCGAGCGAGCCAGCCACGCGAGCGTGTTTTTGAAGGACGAAACAATTAATTTGGGGAACGGCTGGAGAGACAATTGGATAATAAATAAATTATCATGCCATTATGGTTTAATGTAGCTAAATATTGCTGTAGATGGCCTTTTTCAATTAAATCGATCTAGAAGTTAAATTCACATGAACCAGAATGCGTAGCTGTCTATATATTTATGTGCTTATAACCACTACTGAGCACTTAGGACGAGGTGGGTAAATGATGATAATAATATCAAGATTATAAGACTGCAAAAAAAATGACATATGTTGCTAGCATGCATGAGCTCTTGTTGTACTTAGGTCCATATTTATTCGAGTAATTTTGACCTTAATAATTTAATACATACACTCTGCAATGTTTTAACACATTCAAATGCACATTTAAAATTCCATATAATCATTTGAGTTTTTTATTTAATTACCACCATCAAACTCCATCCACCTGGGTGAGGTTGTGTGGCGCTCTGCCTCCGTTCACCGGCCAATTTCGAACAAGGCACGCCCGTCACACGTTAACTCTACAGGAGCTCTAGATTCCATTGCACAGGCCCACCACCAATGAGACATATGAGTAAATGGTGGTTCCAAAAATAATACGGCACGATTTATATTTTTTAATTACACAAGATTATGTATAACTGCAGTTATTTTCAACATTCGTACAATAATTGCGACAATGTAGTACACAGTGCTAACAAATGTTTTGAATGTGTTTCTTTTATGTCTCGCAGTTGTAGTAGATTACGCAAACAAATGTTTCTCTAATTTAGAATTTGAAATCTTCAAGATGTTTATTTCCTTATTTTTAGAGGTAGGCCATTCCATGTGTTTCGGACTGGTATGCAAATGCCACGCATCTCTGAGGTTATTTTTGTAAGTAGCGGTGGGATGAAAATGAAAAAGACGCCGCAAAGAAATTTTTTTGAAACATTTTAATAATCATGATGATTGTCAACAAGCCAATAACGCGTGAATTAACATTTCAAAGATTTACACACACATTCAGGAATTTATAAGGGGATGTTGTGTTGTGCGTGTTAGAGAATTGCACCTTTATGGCTCTTGATGTTAAGTTAAAACAAAGAATATTGACAAAAGGCTGATTGATTTAAGGCATTTATTAAAAAATATATTTTTATGTCACTTAAGCCCAAGTTTAGTTTGGGGGTTTGTTCTATTTGAAAGCTTTATACCAAAGTCATAACCAATGCCATATAGATTCTTAAATGTCTTTATTTTTTCTTTAAATAATTAATGAATTCGGGGGGGGAGGACCGAGCTTTTCGGCTAATGTAATCTTATAGATCCAAAGGGTTAATAAAGTTTAGGTTATATGGATCTATACCTCATTGGAAAGAGCGGACTCTGTAAAGTACGAGTACAAACAGTAAACAATTTTTCATTGTTTTTTTAAACTCCGAGGAATACAGTAGTAAAAAACGGAATACTATAAGAGAGCCCTTTCAGCTGATGTTTTTTCACTTCATGTTATTTATGCTATCTTGTAAAGCAAGCCCTGTAGTAGATGTATATTATCATTTCAATTTTCCTATTGTTATAATTTATGCTTAGGAGGTTGGCATTCTGTAGATCTCCGTTTGGTTTGTTAGTATCCATGATTACTGGATGTTATCCATATTTCTAGCGAAATAAAATGACTTAGATTTAGCACTACATATATATTTTTTAGAATTTAAAAGCAGCGCAATCTTTCGTTTTGCGGAGGTTATACCGTCCTTACGTTCGTTGCAGGTTCTAGTTTTTGCGATAATTCAAGAACAATGTGATTGGGTCTTAATTAAAACTGAGGGTAAGTTATGATATACGCTAAAGATGATGATTAGATTATTTAGTTGAGAAGGTCGAAGGCCAATGGTACAGGAGCCTGTACATGTCTAATAACTCACGAATTAGGCTCAACTTGGGTCTAGTATGTATAACATGGGCAACTGATGCAAGTTTCTTAGGTTTTGGAGCCAGGTGATGAAGCTCTAAGGTATAATCACCAAGGTTCATTGATTTTGACTTGTTACCACGATATATTACCTGAGACGGCTTCTGGGATTACGACTTGGTCCAGCATGTATATGGACGTATACTGATGAAATATCTGAATTCTGAGGAGTAGGAGCTGTCACAGGTCAAGAGTTTCAGGGGGCTCAAAATGTTTGCAATTAGGGCTCGTTCCATATAATGAGAGTAGGCTTAGCAGATTTAGTTGTTCAACTTGCCAGCGTATTAATTTACTCGAGGGAACGCGATTATCTATATTGAAGTGAAAGCGTAAAGGCAAGTGTTACAAGGGCTTTTTTTATAGATGTCGTGAGTTAGTTTCTCGTTATCATACGGTAACTTATTAGTAATGATCGGATTGGGTCGCATAATGGCGGTTTTCAGTTTCTGCGATTGTTGGCGGGTGCGGTTTGAGAGGCTACCATCGGCTGCTGCTCAGTCAAACTACTCAGTTTGTTGCCTTCAACAGCTATTTTATATTGCCCACAACTTTAAAGATCTAGTGGTGGATTAATGCTTCGCGACTTTTGTGCCAGAATTGTATCAATAACATTAATATGTCTTGAAAGGGTCAATTTTTATGATTTTTCTTTGTTAAATGACAGAAGAAGTGGGTTATGGCGTTTGGATTATTTTTTGATTTAAGCTTTATAAAAATAGATTTTGGCACAAAAACATCGAATTGGCCAAGGGGGTGTAATTTGTTATGATAAGAAATATATTCTTGTGCGGCCATTGTGCAATAATACGAAAAAATGGCCCGCCATTTTGGAATTTCACGTGGCTCGCGTACTTTTTGCAATAGTTGACCTTAAAATGATCTGACATGCGAATTTCATGCTTTATCACATTTGACGATTTTTCGTCTTATTGCTCCATACATTTTGACGCTTTTCATTAGGAAACTCCAAAATTAATGTATGTTAATTTGAATGAAGGGCTGCAGACTGAGTAATTTGATGGGAGCGCTTAAACGGAATTTCTGGAGAAGGGGGAGGGGGGGGAGGGACTTAAAATGAAACCAAAAATAGACGCTGCGATCATAGGAAAGATTATTCAGTCGTGGTCAACAAACATATGGCCCATTGTTTGTACACAAGCACCTATCGCTGTAGCAAGCAAGGTGCCATGAATGAGAGGATTCTTTGACAAGCTTTGACCACCCCATTTTTGTAGCATTATAAATCAAAGAAAACAGCCAGGACACAATTACTTATAGAAAAACGTGTAACACATACAACACTACACATACAGTTCTTTTCAACATCAAAAACATTGTTTGGATATAACCCAGACGCAAGTATACGCAAATATACAATTATGTTTTTCATATCTAATATTTGATTCATTTTCAATAAAGCCACACAGTTGATTTATGACCAAATACAGGATACATACATTACGTCAGTTGCCTTGTACCAGGAGAAAATAAGTATGCTATGGATTAATATTTAGACAAACAATGAAGATCAAGATATCATTTTAAAAATATGCAGTATATTGATAAATGATGTGTACTTTCAACACTGTAACATTATTTATAACGAGCTTGGTAGTAATACTTAAATGGAGTAGAAACATGAAATGAACAATTTATATATCTACAGTGTGTCTCAAAAAATTTTGTGCAAGGGAAACCGGCCCTCTTGGCAATATACAAAATTTCTTGTGACATGATGCTAACATAATTAAAGAAATAGTTTTCAGCTTTCAAAATACGTTAGTTTGGTTCAAGCTTTGCTTTTCTAATTTGAGTATATCACTTTAAAGCAAGAAAGAGTGAAATCACAATTGGGCACTTTTACTAAAATCTCTTTAGAGTAAACAATTGTGATTCCATCTTTTGTTGTTTTACAAGATATCTCGAGATTAACACGCAAATGGAACAAAAAATGGCATTTTAACGCTAAGACTTTGCCCTTACGCTTGATGTAAGAATCTGTTACCAAGAGTGTTTTGTAACTGCCGAAGAGGGCGCTTTTACTTGGTATATTTTTTAGAGGACATGTTGCCAGCACAGTCTCCTCAAATGTTCCAAGTGAAAAGCGCCCTCTTTGACAGTTAGAAAATGCTTGTGACACAGTCTTACGTTCAATCAAAGGGCCAGTCATTAGGACTTTTCAATGATGTTTGCTTTTTTTCAATTTATTGTTATTAATCTCGGCTATTTGTAAACAAACAACACAGTGGTAATCAACGATTGATGTCACTTTACAGGAGAGGGCTGATGCTATCCTTGCTGAGTAAGTGGCATTGCGATTTCATCTCTTTTTCTTTAAACTTGACTATTCAGATTAGGACAAAGAAACTGAACAAAACAACGGCATTTGGACAGGCTAAGGACTATGCCCTTGATGGTGATGTAAGCATGCGTCACAAAGTGTTTTTTCATGCCAAAAGAGGGGCTTTTGACTTGCACAATTTTTTTGAGACACATGTACATGATTACTATACAGTATGGCATGAGGTTATTAATATGTGTTAAACTTCTGACTACATTACGTTTTGAGACAGGAACTAAGAAAAGCCCCCCCGCAAAAAATCAGGGAGGGGGGAGAGATGTGGAAACACTTTATTTTTCCTTTAATTTTTGGTAAAAATCCTCATTGTTTAAAATACATGGTGCAAAATGTTCCGTCCCATCTCCCTGTCACATTCAGTCACGTCGCTTAACACTAGTTATTATTATTTTTCTTAATAGAGATATGTAGTAAAATTATACCTTAGCTTTACATATCTTAGTAAACTTCTGAGTAATAGCTTCTTAGCATAATAAGGTATAGGAAGTTTTAATGATTATACGTTGATAGAATAACACAACGAATAAGCTTCACAATCATACATGATTCGATCATTCTGTTTCGTCGCGCCAGTAATAATGGGTGTTGCCATGGAAACGTAACAAATGTTATCTGTATTTTCAATGCGATTTAGTATTAAACCACAGTTAAAAAAATCCGAGCCGCATGATTCCCCATGCTACCAGTGTCTTTGATGAGGTCTAAAAATGAAGCCCTGAAAAAAATTGTATTTCAAAATGATTATTTAGTGCTTTAAAAAAGTGAAAATCGTAAGTTGACCAGATTCACTTGCCAATTTCCTCCCATAGACTTACTGTGTGTACACCTATAGGTTAATAAAACTCGCCCCGAGTTTTATTGTTTATTCATGTATAACTTGCCATTGGCAGTGTAACTTTCCAAACTTTTGTTTTCTAGGGTGTTTATTTGTCCATTTGAACACTACTATGTAGCTCAGATATCAAAGTTTGACAAGTTTTTAAATGGAAGCTCCACAATGTTAGCCTATCACTTTAACCCTTTGCATGCCAAAGAATCGATTTTGCACATTCGTACAGTTAAATTAAAAATTCGTAATAATTGTGTTTTTTCTTCATTTTTGCACAGGAGACACAAAAAAATAGCTAGTTTGCTTTAGTGAAATTACTGTTTTGAATACCACAAAAAAGGAAAGCAGAATTCAAACAAAATGTGAAAAGAACAATTGTCATTATTATCCCCTCAAAATAAATTCAGCGTGTAAAGAGTTAATATGACATTAATATAAGTAGCTACATCTATCACACAACATATTTACCTCACTCAAATTTATGAGGAAAGGCCTTGGGTTTTGCAATACAAGGAGTATATATTTATCGGCTTGTTGCCAGTGGCTGAGCTACGGGGGGGGGGGGGTAGGTGTAGAGGGTTTAACCCCTCCCCACCCCTCTTTGGTTGCCAGGTGAAGTTTTATGGTGTTTTTATGGTCGTTATTATGTTAGTGGATGTCAGAAAAACTAAATTATGTTTAAAAAGCAGTGCAAAACACTACAAAACCATTAAATTTAACATAAAATCACTACCAAACATACGCAGTTCTAAAATTTTCGGCGCCCAAAAATGATAAAATGCAATTTTGTACCAGGAGCGCGCCGAAATTTTCGATTTTATTTTTAACTTTTTGCCCCCTATCTGAAATATGGAGAGGGGACACCCCTCTCAAACCGTCCCCCACTCGCCGCTACACGCCTCGTGGGTGATGCTCCCATCGGATTGACCCTCCCCCTATAGCAAAAACCTAGATCCACCACTACTTGCTTGAAAAACAAAAACAGAATATCACATTTCCTTCGATGTGGATTTCTGATTGCACTTTTTAGTACTTAGAACTTCATAACTGATCTTTATGCTTTATACGTGTGCCGTGCCACAGGAGATCAACGAGAAATATCGATTTAAAAGATTTGACTTATTGGTTATTCATTAATTTATATTTATTTATTTATTTATTTATTTAATATTTATTCATTTTATGAATTGATTGATTGATTGATTGATTGATTGATTGATTGATTGATTGATTGATTGATTGATTGATTGATTAATTAATTAATTGATTGATTGATATTTGAACAATCTATCTATATTAGTATTATCAAGTGTTCTATAAACAAGGTCGCCCCATCTGTGGTGTGGCATTGCTCTCACTGGAGCCCATTTGATATGAATGGTGTTTTTTAAATAAACTAATCGAGATATGGAGGATGACCATAATGATTATCAACATGGGGATCATAAAAAGGTCCATGAAACGCCCTCTCTTCTTCTTGTCGCCTCTTTTCTGCCATTGCTCTGTTAAACTGGGTTACAGCAACTTCAAAAAATTTCTGAACCCCTTTTCCAACTTCTTGGAACCAGTTACCCACTTTTTGCCAGAAATCCCTCCTTTGGCGATGATTGGGAGACGAGACGACTTTTGACCAATAGGAACGCGTACCCGCACACATGCCACGTATGATTGGTCCGTTGGTATTTTGAACGTACTCAGCAGGTATCTCTCCGCGGACGTCCAAACCGAGGTATAAGAAGTCAGCTGCTGCTGTTTCGGCAATCTGCCATTTAGAAGGAAGGTTATATAATGGACACATTTTCCTACATGGAAATAGACTGGGGAAGTCCCGATAAGTAGGTTAGATTGTATGTTTTTATCGTTGTTGCTATACCATCAAACATTTCAACGAATACATAAATCAATTATAATGACGTGGCTATGAAAATTCTTCACCTCGCCCCCCCAAAAAGGAGAAAAACCCGGAAACATTCTAAAATCTGTCTGTTGGACAAGGTGACGAAATTTTATGAAACAAAGATGGAAAGGAACTTTATTTCGCTTTTCTCAATTTAACGAATAACAATCTTTTAGTAAACATACAGTCCTGCTAGTTTGAAATTGCATGGATCATTTCATCGTATTTAATGTGCTGTTTTCAAGTGCAGTATCAGATAATTAAGATACATGTAGCTTTATCAGAGATGGTTTAAAATACACATACACACACACACACACACGTAACTAACACACACACACACACACACACACACACACACACACACACACACACACACACACACATATATATTATATATATATAATATATAAGTATATATAACCATAACAGGTGGTGAAGTGGAGGACGTGTATAGCAAGTAAAATAAAATTGAGATAAGGTTCCTCCGAGAATAATTACACGGCCTAGACATTTTCACGTTGATTTACCAGTCGGCGCTTTCTCTTTTATTTCTTCAGGTGGGAATGGATTTAACGCTGTTAGTTCAATCGTCAGCGTTATATACATCATTCCACAAAGTATTGTACATTTACTGTGTAATAATCTTTAATCTCAGTCAAGGTGATAGTCACGGTTTTCAATTAACAGACGGATTACATACAAGAGAATTAAAGCGGGAGCGCTAATGAATAGGCGGAAGGGTAAAAAGGGTGTACCATAATATGTCGCGTAGGTTGGGGTGGCGGGGATTGACCAGAAGGATAAGGAAGGGAGGGGAATAATAGCTCCACTTTCTATAGGGGTTCATTGTTAAATCAGTAATAATTACCAAGTTCGAGTCCACGGACGGGACAGTGAATAGCTGAATCAGTAAATGCTGGGGTATTATGAACTCGTCGACTAACCAGACTGATAAAGTAAGTAACAATAATTAAGCAGACCTACTATATATATAGCATGTGTTACTGAGGATTATTTACACTTATAGATTGATGTAAAGATTTCATCTGTACTGTAAAGTAAACATACATGTACAGACATCATAATACACTTACGTAGACTTGAAATATAATTATGATAATACATATTACACATGTTACAGTACAGATGAAATCTTTACATCAATCCATAAGTGTAAATAATCCTCAGTAACACATGCTATATATATAGTAGGTCTGCTTAATTATTGTTACTTACTTTATCAGTCTGGTTAGTCGACGAGTTCATAATACCCCATTTACTATTCGTCTATCACGTGTCCCGTCGTGGACTCGAACTTGGCTACATGTTATGTGTTAACTAATAATACTATAGGAATGTGGCTATTTATGCCTACCCGTTAGCCTCGTATCCTTCTGTCTTCCCCCACCCAACCTACGCGACATTATTATGGTAAACTTTTTACCTTCCGCCGTATTACTTACTCCGCCCTTTAATTGTTTTATGGTAACGTCTTTTAATAAAACCTTGCTGTCACCTTGTGAGATTTAAGACTTATAAACAGTAATTAAATACTGTTGTTGTGTGTATGTATATAACCGCAGATGGACTAAGTTAAAATATTCCCGTGAGAAGTAAATAAGAAGGTGATGGAATCAATCGTGAAATGTTACGTGTAATTATTCTCGGAGTAGAACGCCACACTTTTATTAAGCAAAATACTATTATGGGGTCATTTTTTATTAGTTAATATACTACACCACATCACTACACAATATAGTGCATAATTACCATTAGACACTATAAACATAAAATCGTACACACACACACATATACTCACTTACATACACATACACACACTTACATACACACACACACACACACACACACACACACACGCGCGCGCGCACTACTCACACACGCACGCACGCACATACACACACACACACACTATGTTTATTTGAATAATCCATTATCCTCGGTTTTCAATTTCTGTCATACACAACTATTGCAACATGTGAAGGTCATAAAACTTGATTTCTGAGGGCACTTCACTTTCATGCATACTTTATATTATAATCACGATATTTGGCACTTTCCGTGCTTTGGGGTCATGTGACTTTATCAGAGACTTTTGGTGACGGGTCATATGACCTCCATATTTCAATCAGTAAATTCACCACAACTAGTCAGAATCTCGGATTGGCTTTAACTTTTCTTTTAAAAAAGCATTTTAAGGGGATAATCGTATACGAGAGAGTGTCCCGGATGTCAGTCTTGTGATGTGTGGGAGATTTAGGAGATACTAGGCTAAAATCCTAGACTAACAATGATCACAGTTTAAAGCCCGAGTTTAGTTTTGGGGATTTTTTTTTTATTTGAACGCTTTATGCCCAAAGGTCATATCACACCGATCCTGAATGTCTTTCTTTTTGTTTTAATTAATTAATGAAAAATCTCGGGGAAGGGGACCCCCGAGATTTTTCGGTACCCCCGAGATTTTCGACCATATTTTACATTATAGCATCCAAAGGGTTAATATGGTGTTAAGGTTATTCATATTATACCTCATCAGAAAGACTCTGCTCTGTTATTGGGGTGATATGACCTTTAGGCATTAAGCTTTCAAATAAAAGAAAAATCCCCATAAATAAACTTGGGCTTTAAACAGAATGAGGTACATGTACATACATGCTCCAAAGTTCTTTGATAAGGTCTAAAAAAAATTAAGCACTGAAAAATGTATCTCAAAATGATGATTAAGTGCTTTTAAAAATAGTGAAAATCTACAAGCATTCACGTTGACAGAATTCATCTGCCAATTTCCTACCTTGGACTTACTGTATGTAGATTTAGGCTTTTTTATCCCCCACTGAAGCGAAAACTGTTTATTCGTTCACATCTTGCCAGTGGCAGCATAATTTTCCAAACTTCTGCATTCTAGGGTGTTTATTTGTCCATTTAAACACTAATATCTAGCTCAGATATCAAAGTTTGAAAATTTCTTTTTTTTTCCTAATTGAAGCTCCGCAATGTTAGCCTGTTCCTTTAATAATTTTTGAAGCAAAAATTCCCTAAATATATAATTAGCTTACCTCTTCCTCACTGTGCTTCATCAATTCTCCCACAGAGTCCATTACACCACCAGGGAGTACGAATGACAGGCATGTGTTTTCATCGTGTAACCTGGCAAACACAAGACCCTGTAATATTACCAAGGAAAGATATACATCACATAAATTCACATAAAGTTGATATGACGGAGAAAATTATTCGTCTTTAAATGGCAAATGCAAAATTAAACCTGATAAAAAAATCAGATAAAAATTTGCAATGAAAAGAAATAATGGAACGATATAAAGGAAAACAGATAAAACGAAAGAAAGTGAATTTCTACATTTTTCCTCGAAATTAACAAAACAGGTCAGCAGCAGCAAAAATATTAAAACAACAAAACAATAACAACAACAACAACAACAACAACAAAAGGGAACTCTGAATTGTGACCGACACCACTGTGCAGCTGATCTAAAAAAATGTGCAAGTGAAAGCGCCCTCTTTGGTAAGTAGAATAAATTCTTGTGACATGATGCTCATAATCAACCTCGAGGAATAGTCTTAGGTTTCATTAGCCTGTTTCGCAGGCGTTATTCATTTTTTCTCCTCACGCAATCAAGCTAGTATGTCTAGTAATAAGACTAGGCACTATAAGAGCTGTAAGAACCTCGCGCGCTGCACTCGGTCTGGGCCCTTTGGGCGCAGGCGGCAGCGAGTAGGGTCTGAGAATCAGACTAAGGTTTCATGTGCTATTTGTTGTGTTTGACTTACTTATCTTAAACTCGAGTTATATTCAATAATAAAGAGTTAAAAATCACAATAGTAGCACTTTTACTACAGTCAATTTTACCACTGGCCGTCCACCCTAGAAAAACATTGAAAACTGTAGGATAAGAAGTACTTAAGTCACATTTTGACGAAATTGAGTTAGTGATTGTTTTAATGTCGTTTCTTGCCGGGGAATTTTTTGATCAATTTTGATCAATTGTTTTTTTCCCTAAAAGGGGTCAGTGGAGGGGCTAACCGGGGTCAAATTTTTAACTTGGTCTAATTTCTTCAAAGCGTATCTCAAATTGCTCGACTAGTTGCAATGATAGAAAAAATATATAATTTATTATGTATTTTGTGATTTGGTGATGAGATATAAGGTCACTTCTGGTCAAAGGTCAAATTTCAAACAACATCCAATTTCGACAAATTGCATATCAAATATTGTTCGTCTCTTTAAGGACATTTCAAATATATATATATGATTAAGTGTTTTTGTCATTTCTCTATTCGAAAAATGCATGTCTGTCTCAGACCCTTGTTTGTAGAGGAAGAAGTACTCAAGTCCACAATATTATTAATTATTAATTATTGAAAATCGACAAGCCCGACAATGTTTGTTTATGTCATGTATTCATATTTTATTGTGTCACGTAGTTTGAATGTACAACTCAAACAATTGTGATCTGTAGACAAATTTTAAAACTTGTATTATGTGACCTCAGTTACTTCTTATTCTACAGTCTTCAATTGTAATCTTACGCTCTCCTGGTTAACAAATACCTCTAGACTAAATCAAGCAAATTGAACAGAACAAAATATCAAAGCATTTGAAAGCTAAGGCTTTATGTTCCTGACGTTGTTGTAGGCATCATGCCACAACAATATTTCTAATTGACAAAGAGTGCGCCTTTAACGTGCGAACGTTTTTTGAGATGAGCTGTAAAATTGGGGCGACTCTGAAGAATTAAACTTACTCGATCGAAATCAAAGGCAAGGGTAGCAGAGGCGTTGCCACTTATGTTGCCAGACTCCATCAACACGGTGTTGGAGTCAAAGTTGAACGACATCGGGGTCATGTACATCTCATTGTCGACATTTACTTGAACGTTCTCCACCTGTGACAGGAAATGTCAAAAAGAATTAAATGTAATTAAAAAATGTATTTCGTACGTATGAAGAGCTTGCAACCAAAAGGAGCTAAATCCATTCCATGAAAAGTGAGTTATTGGCATCAGTACCTTGGCTAACTACTTGTCTAGTTATAGAATACCCAATATTGCGTGTTTTAGTTTCATATTCCCACATGCGCGTGTACAAACTGAGGCAAAGAAATGCTCTTTTATCTAAATTCATCCAAGTGGATTTAGCGCATTCTGATTGTACGCTCTGCATATACTTGCTCCAAATACCAATACACAAACAAACTCATACATACAAAGCGTAATATTACACATACATCACCGAGTGCGCTTGTATTATAAATACAAAGATGGTCCAGTTAATTGTTTCTTTACAAGTTTAGGCTAATACTGTATGAAGAAAAAGATTTAATATATAGCACACATGTTATATAAAACTCACAGGTTCATGATGTTCAAGGCGTAAATAAACGTATTGACCGTGCTTATTTAATTCCAAATTCAAACAGTCACAACTGAAGATGAAACATTTGATATGGGGAGATGAAAATGGGGAGGGGTCTGCGGTGAGGGGAGGGGAGCTCTCCTTATGCCCCTTGTTTTCGCTACAGAACGAGCTGTGCGTCAATGCAACATCTTTCTGTGACTTACCTTATCCCCGTCGAGTAATTTCGTCGTGGCACGCATCCCATTCTCCTCGCTGATTCGACAGCGATCTTTTAAACCACGTGACACGATCCAAGCGGTTCCTATGAGGCCAATCACTATGATGACTGCTGTCACTAGAATGACTAAGGCCCGGAAACGGGTTGTTGTTGTTGTTCGGGTATGATCAGCATACTGCAAAATTAAGTTTATGATTTATTATAGATCTATAGCCATATTATAGTTTCACATGATAGCAAATAAACAATGAAATTCTTTGTGGTTATTTTTTTTAAATACACGTATATGATCTATCAATGCCTTGAAAATGGTTTGCTCAGAAATTTCCCATTTTTTAGTGATTACTCAAAAAGGACGGGGGAGGGAGTGGGGGCGACATTCCCATGGGCAAAGGCACGTTTTATTCTAACCATCATAATTTGTCACTTTATACTATTTTCAGTATGTTTAATGTTGTTTTCTGATGTCGGGGTGAAAATAGAACACTTTGTGAAAGAATAACCCCCCCCCCAAAAAAAAAAAAAAAAAATGAATTGAAAACAAAACTATACGTGTGCTTTAAAGCTTCAGGCTAACAATGATCCTCATCGCTCTAAGTGTTTTTATAAGGTTCAAAAATGAAGTCATGAGCAAATTGTATTTGGAAACTGATGATTTAATGCTTTAAAAATGTGAAAATCTACAAGCACTCAAGTTGAGCGCATTCTCCTACCCATTTCATCCCATAGACTTACTGTGTGCAGAATTAGCTAGGCTATTTTATCCTCCATCGGAGTGGAAATTGTTTATTCATGCATATCTTGCCAGTGGAAA
>JZLH01S0283836.1:15778-27370 GCA_001188425.1 Eucidaris tribuloides
GTAAATTGATTAACTGTTCATTGGAACACGCCCTAGTTATAAACGAGATTATTTCAATATTTCTGAATTTATTTCAGCTATAGGCAAATTAGGTGTATGATGAGACCTTTGAAATAATCCAAAGAAAACACATGACCGTGGCATGCATATTTTGGAGATAATAACTTCCATCTATGATTTTAACCTGTTAAAGAAAAGGCAAACTTCGACCTAGAATTGGGTTTGCCCGTTTGGATTTTCGGGGGATCATTAGGTTTTTATATGATATCTGTCAATAACATGAAAACAAGCTAATCAAGCCCAACAAGTGAAGCCAAAGTGCACTTGTATCAGGGATTATGAAAAAAATTGCCTAATGACCTTAAGTTGCGAATCAAATATGACCCGTGTTCGTGTATTGCAATTGCATTTTCGTATAAGCAGTTATGCATGTTAGTTTTAACCACGTGTTAATTGATAATATGCCACCAAATGTATCGATAACATACTACCAAATGTAAATACTTTATCTCATCATGTGATTTACAAACGTTTCATTCTGGGCTATTGTCTAAGATCATGGAGTACCAAAAACTAGAACAAAGATGATATTTATTACCTGCCAATTAAACGTGTAGTCAACAGTTTGAAAGAAATCATATATATTCCAGAAAAACATCGAACTGGAAGCTCTACCAATGACGTCACAGAGGTTCGTCAAACATCACTTAATTCATCTTTGAACAATAATTGGAAGCTCTAGATATCGATTAAGAAACATCGTGAGAGCACAAATCACTTACAAGTCCCCTTTTTTCTATTTAAAGCCGTTTAAGAGCCCCACCAGTAGAACTATTATACAAGAACCGACTTTTAGTCGTAATTATTGCAATCAATACTTATAAGTAGCACATAACAAGTTAGTGGAGAATCTACGTTTGTCAATGTAAGATACAAATAAATTTAAATTAAAATTTAATGTGCGTGGGTTTGAAGGAGGTACTACCCCCTGGTTTTCGCAGCCCGGGTCGCAGCCAATGCCCTAAGCACAAACAATGCCCGTGGGAACTTGAACATGGAGAGTTTGGCCCTGACAAAACAAAAGCGGGGGGGGGGGGAGTTGTGATGCCCCCACTTCTCAAACAACAATTACTTTGTAAGGTACCACGATTTTCCGCTGACGTTTCATGACTTTAAAGTTTCTTTACTTGTTGTACTCCTTTGAACATTCTGTGTATACGATTACGTTACGAAGATATGTTATATTTGTAAATGAAATGTCACGAAGACACTGTGGTGTGCATTTATTTGTCTTTAATATATACGGGTACAGAACGAGCTATTTCAGGTGCCTGTTTACAACCTGCATTTTCATGGATGTAATTTGTGAATAAAAATCAGTGTTTTCACCGAAATCACATTCACGAGATAACGAAACAAAGAAATACACAATAAACTAAATATGAATGATAAATATAACTAAATATTAATAATTTCAAATAAAAAAATGTATTTCTTTAATTCCATACGCTGTCAAAAGGAAGGAAATAAAAACCGCTCCATTTCGAGTTATGTAAGTTTTTAAAGATTTGGAGAAAACTTGAAAGCCTGTTAAGCAGAAATATTGCAGTATTGCCTTGATGTCATTGCAATTGACGGGTAAATGTACAACATATATAATAACAAACTATTAAATTGTATCAAATTGCCCAATGTCGTAATTAATTAGTAATTTAAGAAATGGAATCATTAAATTGACCACCCACCCTAACCCTAACCCTAGAAGAACAAACACAAATGACCCATTTGACTGCAATCGATTAGTCAACGCCCCAGCGTCATTCCAGCCTCCAAAATCGCACAGTGTGTTTTTAAGGATTAAGAATGAGTAAAAGGATAAGTCGGAACTATGGCAACGAGATAACAAAATGCAAGTAGTGTTGCAGCTGCAGTTACTACCGCTAGAACTACTACTTCTACCACCACCACCATTATCACCACTTCTACTACTACTAATTCTACTACTACTACTACTAGTAGTATTACTAGTAGTACTACTACTACTTCTACTACTACTACTACTACTACTACTACTACTACAACTACTATTACTAGTAGTACTACTTCTACTACTACTACTACTACTACTACTACTACTACTACTGTCTTCTGCTCAAAATCCTAGTATTGGTAACACTACTACACCTACTAGCAGTGTTAATTTTACCACTGCCACTGGCAATACTACTTCTGCTGCTGCTGTTGATATAACTAATAGAAAAGCCATAGTCACTATTACCACCACTATTGCAAATCCCGTCCCTTCTATTGCCATCACCACCGCGACTACTTCCACATCTACTGCTGCTAACTATTGCTCATATTAGGCAGTATCTGCACCACCACTGACACCACAATCACCTATAGGAACACCACAACTACGACCACCACCACCACAACCACCACCACCACCACCACCACCATCTCTATCACCACTACGACCACGATATCTCCAGCCTCTTGCTATCACCACCACATCGCCACTACTTGCACATACTTGAAGAAGGTATGGTATCTATCTGCAACTCCACTGCCACCACAACCATCACCAGGACAACCACCCCAACCACCACCATCACCATTATCACCACCACTGCCGCATCTCCAGCCTCTGGTATTACCATCACCATCGCCGCTAATTCCATATCTACTGCTGCTAACTACTGCTCATCTTAGTCGTGATACTTTAACTCTTTACACGCGGAATTTATTCTGAGGGGATAATAATGACTATTGTTTTTTTATTTTCTTTGAATTATATTTTCCTTATTGCGGTATAGATTTTCTTTCATTTTTCTATGGATGTCACTTAATCACAATAGCTAATTTTAGTGCCTATGGTATAAAGGTGAAGGATAAAAACTTATGATTGTTCAATTTAATTGTACGATTGCGCACAGATGTAACATTTGCGTTCAAAGGGTTAAGAAGTTGTGGTATCTCCACCTCCATGGCCACCACAACCACCTATACGAACACAACCACTACGACCACTACCACCGACATCAATATCACTATCAGCCTCTGCTGTCACCATCAACGTCGCCACTACATCGACCTCTACTGTTGCTAACTACTGCTCATCGAAGTCGTAATATTTTAAGAAGTTGGGGCATCTACAACTCCACTGCCACGACCACCACCAGGAACACCACCATCACCACCTGCACCACCACCACATCTACCACCACTACAACCAGCACACAGGAACACCACCATCATCATGACCTACAGCACCATTATCATCGCCACTGCCACCATCCCTGGAAGTATGAAAGGTACCTTATGGTAATGGAATGACAGCTTATGCACATTTTCTCTCTGTATTTACCTCTAGTTTTCTTTTTACCTTTTACCTTTTAACCTTCCAAATATCCATTTGTTGTAGTTTACATTTTCAACTACCATTGTGTGTACTACCATTGTAACTCCATCATTAAATATCATATATGACACTTAGTGATAGCGTACTTAAATGATATAACAATTTAATTTCCTCATATTGTTACATGCTGTTGAAAAGACCGTCAGCACTCATAATATACACTGTGATAAATAAAACTTGCCAATGCAGTGTATAGAATTGTGCATTGCCCCATATGACGGCATACAGAGCTACATATTCGAGGCAACACCAAAAAGTCAGTGTTCGTTTTCTACTTTATTTTATTTTGTGTGTGCAAAAACACCTGCACGGAGGTGGCCTTATTAGCCTGTGTGATCAACCATAGGTGTAACGCCGGTACAACAGCTAATTTAATGCAGGTTCGTTGTAAGTTCATAACATACACTTCAAATTCATATGAAATATTCATAAAATATCAAGTAAATTAGCGGAAATGATAAAAAAAAGGTAAATTACATGAAATAGTTCAGTTTAGATATTTTAGATGCCCTTTTGATATCGTTGTGAGATGCAAATAAGTCTCTTGATTCCAGACGAATTTTAAACAGAAAGTTCTATAGCATCCTTGTTGGATAAATCGTGCTATTGTGCCGCTGTAAATTTTCATAAACTGGAACAAAAGCCGTGACATTTACATGCCTTTCTATCTATTTCTATTGACGTCGTCTCCATTGTGTCTTTATCTACTCCACTGCGTCTATCACTTCACTTTTTTCTTTGTCTATGGCATTCAATGGCAATAACATTTATATGATTTTTTTTCATAAATGAGGGCATTGCAAAACTGTAAACGTTACATTTAAAACCCCTAAACGTTTAACATACTTTTTACAATGGTAAAGTAAGAGTAAGCCTTAAATGATAATACCGTCCAAAAGTAACTGGTGCAGTAGAAACTCGCTGTTGCAGTCCAGTCATGGTAATTTGTACATGCATTGTTACGGGGGAAAATGAATGAATTTACATGAAATGAGTTCACAAATAATCCATCCACATGATATTAAAAGGGCCGAAAAATTAATTTTACCTTTATGCCAGTAGGGCATCAGCACAAAAGAAGTGAACAAAATATCGTAAATGCCTGTTAGCAGAAAAGGCCTTTCACCGAAAAGGATTATATATGTACCAAACTATTATCTTGTTGCGTATATATGTCTGCATTATATGTACTTGCATCAGAAATGGCAAATCGAAGGCCACCAACATTTTTATAATTGTAAAAATATAACCATTTGGGAATAGCAGACCTGGCAAATTTACTTTCATCTTTGGATTGTGAATGAATTGAACTAAAACGGTTTATTGTTTGGACTTCCGTTGGAACCTAGGGCTAAATTGACAGAAACCGTAACATTATTATTGTATTTATTACACAAGTACAAAACAAACACAAATAATAAAAACGGCAACATTTTATACAGCCATGTAGAAAATGTATTTGTTATCATTCTGTATAAATATAGCCTTCAATTAAATATCAAGGCTGATTTACATTATTAAAATATAGAAAATTTAAGTGTATATTGTATTTAAACATTGTGTTCTCAACTGAGTCGGCAGTCTCATTCATTGAAATATTTGGACCAGGTTTCCGTGCATGTATGAAAAAACATAAGCTGATTGAAGATTCTTGTAAGTTCTTCTCATCGAAACATTTTACGTGATATAACATAAAATGACTGGACTATTCCAAAAGCAAGCAAGCCAGTGTCTTCCGTTTCGGACAATACCGCTGTAAGCATTTTTGATAACCTTTTGTTAGTGTAAATCTGCAAATCGTATTTCTGTTTTTAGGGAGTGCTTAGTTCAACTGACAAATTTGAACGGTCATTGTTATCAGTTTACAGCTTTCCAAAATGACCAAACTTTTTTGTCGACGCCCATTTGGTACACTGCTATGTTACCAAGCGCAACATACGGCCATCGTCCTATATTCTCGTATTAAGGTCATGTTTGTATTTCTTGGCATTGTATGTGACTTGTTCGTGGTTCTTACAAGAAAAAACACACATGAAATCAGATTTCAAATTGTGTACATTAAAAGCAATACAACTGAATATGGAGACATTGACATTGGTAACCGAATTTTCATCTCATCTATATACTGATTGTGGTTGTTCTACTCTCCCAACAGACCTTGTTTCTGAGCAATTTTATCAAATAGATTGTCAATTTTCTATATTACATCGACACAAGTAGTATCCCCCGAGGCGACATCTTGTAAGTGGGAGTTTTTCCAAAACATTATAATCCATTTTACATGCGTTATAAAAATCAGTGGGGACTATAATTTTGCTTTTAAAACATTTAAAATTACGCTTCTGTCCTTTTAACTCATGACTATGTATTATTCTGACATTAAACGTCCCCAGGCACCTGTTCAATACACCAGAAGTACAATATTTAAATTGCTCCCTTTGTCCTTAAAGAATAGGACATCTTGTCAGTGTATAATATCTAATTAAAACATTCCAATCAATTTAAGTGGCTTTCTTGTTCATGTCGGTGTTTGGCAAAAAGGAATGGCAGCTTCTTAAATTCATTTGCAATTGGTGAAACATGACTACACAGAAAAGGCGTTATTGGAAAATTACGTCTGCCATACAATGCTTTCCGCTTCATGTATGCTTTACCTATAATCAAGCGGCACCCCGGCCCAATTACATTTCCCATTGAATATCAATTTTTAAAGACACAAACGATTTTTATTGTACCATTCAAAGTGTAAAATCAATTCTTCCTATTAATTTCTAACAAGTCGAGCTGTTACGAGAGCTTGAGAGATTTTATATGAAAGGTCGATTGAAACTCGGTTTGCTCAGTTTTTATGACCTTTTTGTTTTGGACAAGGGCCAGATGTATAGATTGAGGACGAAGTAATGATATTGTAACGTAGCAGCTAAAATACAGAACGTAAGAAGAGGGCGTCATATTTGAAGGTTTTAATCGATCTTTTTGTTTCGTTTTAAAACGAATAAGAGTCACAATGAGCATTCAATTGTTTCTATTATTGCAAAATCATAATAATATTGTAACAGCTATATAATATTTTAACAATTATATACTATTTGCGTGCTGGGAGAGGCGTTTGCGTAATTGCACACTTTTCGTCATTGTTCATTTTTTCCCCTTGGTTGCCATGCCTTATTTATAGATTTAGTTTTCAGGGGGTGATTGTGAAACAGAATGCCAGTGGGTTTCAATGTTGAAGAATTTTCTAAGGTCATATATTTGTTTGTTTGATTCTCTTTAGAAAGAAAAGTACATACTGTGCAGGTATGTCATAAAACATACAAGCAATTACTCACCCCCACCCCACCCTCACCCCGAAAATTTCCAGTTATTTGCCCAATGAACATTATTGAATGGATACTTTAATACTTTAGTGAATTTGCAAAGTTTGACAAATTCAATGTCTGTCGAAAGTTTGACGTAAGGAAAAATCACAAAAACATAAGATCTGAATGTCTTTTGTCAAGGCACCAACTGGTAAATGGCATGTAGTGAAAAGGTCAATTCATACACATCACAAGCCTTTCACTTCACAAAATGATTCAGACAAAGTGCTGCATCATGCAGTACTATAAAAAGTATTATGAAAATAAAGGGGAAGGTTGTATGAATGGGTTCCACTCTCCCACAAAGCGCAACTTTCTTTTTTAACTTCATTTGAGAGAGCGCAACCATAACAAGCAAGGTCAAAACCACATAGTATGATCGATGTTTGTAAGGTATTTCAATAGATATAACAAAGTTCTGCTCGAGCGACACACACACACACACACACACACACACACACACACACACACACACACACACACACACACACACACACACACACACACACACACATACATACACACACACACACACATACATACATACATACATACATACATACATACATATATGTATGCTAGTTTAAAGTAATAGGCTAACATTGTGGAGCTTCAAATAAAAAAAAATTGTCAAACTTCGCTATCTGAGCTACAAAGTAGTGTTTGAATGGACAAGTAAACACCCTAGAATACAAAAGTTTGGAAATTTACGCTGCCACTGGCAAAATATGAATGAATAAACAATTAGTACTCGGGGCGAGTAAAACATTGCCAAAATCCATACACAGTAAGTCTATGGGAGGAAATGGGCAGGTGCATCCGGTCAACTTACAATTTCCACTTTTTTGAAACACTAAATAATCCTTTTGAAATACAATGTTTTGATGGCTTTATTTTTTAGACCTTATCAAAGACACTTGGAGCATAGAGGATTATGTAGCTCACTTTTTTTTAAAACTGTGGTAAATGTTAGCCAGTGGCTTTAAAGATTTCTTGGTGTCATCTCCAGAACATGGCGTAGGAAAGGTCTAGAATACCGATTTCAAAAACCTACGACGTATGTATCCCAAATTCTAAACATTGTATTTTTTCTATACCTCTATTTATTTTCATTAAGTATCAGCAAAATCGGCTCGGTGTGCAAATGAAACACGCAGCATTTATCTACATAACCATTCAGTTTCTGAATGTTATAGTCTGTACGCCAGACTACGGGAAGAATGCTGTGTGGGCCATCTCTTGCTTGGACTATGGTTCTTTGTGTTGCCTTTCGAGGCTGATTCGATATCGCCACGCGTTTTGCGCGAAGAGGAATTAGAAAACACGCATTATCTGTCCCCTTCGAGAAGCTATGGAAACAAGGAACGGTGATGTGGTATCACTGTCACCGCAGGGAGGTAGAAATCGATAGTAATTTTACGAAACAAGGACAGCAATCAAATCCCTGTTCATATAAAGTGGGCGAATTTTTATCGAGACATAAGGAAAGGTTCCATTTTCAGCTCGAAAGCTTTGCATTTTCAGATTTGAAATATTGATTTGACTGTAGATGGTATATGAATTATGAAATACGAACGTGATTGTATGTTGAAACAATGGTCTTACAAAACGCTATCTGCAACGGAAGCAACAAGTACAAAGAATCTGTTATGCCAGGGTAATATTTTTTATTCCAATATTCCGAGTGTCGGAAATGATTGTGAAACTGTTGACAAGAAGATGATTTAAAAGAAAATCATACGAACACGTTTATGCTGCCTAGAATCATGAAAACAAAATTCTTCCGACATTTATGTGTTCTTATCGCAATCAGATAATCAGATTTACAAAGTCAATTGGCGTAGAAATGCTTTTTGTGCGCGTTAATTTAGTTCAGTTCATTTATCTCATTTGGTAGATTTTGATATTTGAAATAGAACGCATTTTAACAGCAACCACCCTTGAAACAAAAACAAGCAAAACACGAGAATACACAAATACATGTTAACGCAAACACAAACATACACACATACACGGATACACGCATTACGCGTACACTAAAACACACACAAACACAGGCACACACACAGACATACACACAAACACAATCGAAGGTCAAACTCATCTCCAACCCCATTAAGATATTTATCCTTATAGAGTTCGTGTGGCTTAGAATTATATTTCGATAAATCAACGTCGTGGGTGATGTTAATAAATGCATTTCATAAAATTGTTCAGGGTACATTTGTTCTTGTCGTTGATTCCATAAAGTATGAAATGTAAAAAGCAAGTGTCTCTTTTTTCAGTGCATCTCGTCGTCAATATCTACTTCAATTAGAAAGACCAATGAATCCCCTCCTCTGCCTAGCTTTAGGTAGAAATCAAACTCTTGATAACATAAAATGCTTGCAATCATCAAGTAGGCGTCAGAACCTTCAGTTTAAAATACATTTGTGGACGTGCCCCTAGTATTGCCCTTAAAACAGGTCGTTATGATAATGTCCCTTTTGATGAATAAGTATGTATTTGTAATTCGGATGGCGTAGAGGTCTTGTTTCAATGTTTTATGATTTGCTCCGCATAAAATGATTTAAAGGTAGTGGATCTCGTTTGCAAACATCCCCACAGACCACGAAAAGATAACCCATGCCCTTAGGCTATTGATGAAGGGCATATCTGTGAAATCTGGGGGTCAGTGATTGCCTAGAATTTGAAAAATACGAATGAAAAACAATAGCCGTTTAGTGTACGTTCTATGGTAGGATTTTTTTTCTCGCGAGAAAGAAATTCAAATCTGAGTCTAATGGTCACTATAATTCCACTAAAACTGAGTTTCTGGCTCCTATATTTTGCAAAAGGTTCCCAGATGGCAATTTCTTCCAAATGCCATTGTATTTACACAATGTTAACCATTCAGTATTGTATCAGGTATATCTCTAAAATGTCTTCGGTTGCACATTCACCAACAATTCCTATATCTAATGTCGTCAGAATCATTGTGCTGTCCAATAGCCAGTTTTGCCAACCTCACAAGTTATAATATTCGAAAAACGAATGACAACTTGATAGCTTGCTTAACCACCATATTTCCTACTCTGTCAATTATTTATTATGCTTATGTTTTACATAATATAACTTTATTTTTTATTTCTTTCTATGTTTAATGTACATCACTCAATTTATGTATTCAAGCTTTTTGTATACGTATATGATCGTATTTTGATTGTTATTAATATTGTCAATTTGTCATGTAACGCCAGTGAAAAACGAATTTCCATTTTTAATGGACAATGAATAAATTCAATTCAATTCAATTCAATCACTCATAGGCCTTACAGGCCGGCCGTCTTTGAATGGGTGTGATTTTTGTTTGAATGAAGAAATAAACTAAACTGTTGATATGGTCGTAAACTAAATGCAACATGTCACATCATTTAAAAAATCGTCAATTTGATCAGGTTACGATCGCCACAGGTTGGTAGAAGACAAAACAAGTTTTTGCATAAAAGAATAAATCAATCACTTGTAGGATCACCAAGCTATCAATCCAATCATTTCAACCAACCTTTTTGAGAATCTACATTCTTAAAAAGCATGTACCCTCGAAGGGATAGCAGCCTAAACCACCAAACGGGGCCTACAGACTACAAGCCTGGCTTCAGTAGGTTCCCCATTTCACCCTTCTTTCCATTATACATGTGTTTGTTTGCTCTTGCTTTTGTTTTCGTTTTTTTTGTTAATTTCTAACTGCAAAATATATACTATGCATCCGAACAATTATTGTCAAATTCTTAAGTTCCGAATATGATCGATGCAGTTAATTTATTTCATATTCGCACTATAAAATTCTATGTATGCTATAAATATATGTAGATCGTATTATTGTTAATGTCACTGCACATATTTATTTACTTTCTCGTGTTTATGTACTTCAATCTACCAATGTACACATGTATATACATTATACTATGTTTTGTCATATTTTGTTGGAAATGAAAAATAAAATGAAAAAAAAATGTTATCTGTCACTATGGAGAATTAAAGTTAAAGAAAATTGTGTGTAATATTTCAATGTAGTTTAAATGATATCAATCTTTTTTTATTTGGCACAATATTGAAAATGAATTGATTCATAAACTTATCGAATTATTGTAATGGTCTCATTCTATCTTCATTAATAACTATCAATTGACTGTCTCACATATAAGAATATAAAAAATGTATGCTTATTTGCGAAGTTCATGCCAACAAATATGAGAGTAGCCATATTTTTTTACAACATTCCACGCGCAAAAAAAATCAAGTTTTTACATTTTCAGTGAAAAAAGGGTGACTCATCTTATGTCATAAACAAAATCGTCAGTAGCATCAATAATCTCCAGAGGTAAGAAAAAAATGTGGTGGCAAAAGAAAGAGACAGTGCTCTCATTCAAAGTCAATATTTCTTGTCGTACACCCCGCTGTGAACTTACTGTCGCAATTGAGGAACACCACTAGAGGCAGAAGGAGTTCTGATCGAGGCATGCCTGGAAACAGTTATAGAAATTTATGAAGAGGCTGGTAGAGAAATGACATTCAAGAGCTAAAGGACGGCGAAGGAAGGATCCTGTGGTGGTCCGCATTGGATTATAGATTATCGTATTGCAATGTTGCCAGCTTCTTGGCAGAATCAATGCTAGTGTCTTATGAAGACTCTAGGTTGTATCATTCTCACCGACTCTGGTAGCTTTTAAAGGGCATATTAGGATTGCAACATTCCTCAATCAAATTGAATGGAGATATTTTAACGGTGCAAAATTTGATAATAGCATTTAAGGCAGACATAAGCTA
>JZLH01S0283836.1:28022-47115 GCA_001188425.1 Eucidaris tribuloides
TAAAACATTGCAATCAATTTAAGTGGCTTTTCTTGCTTCTGAGTCGGTGTTGGCCCAAAAGGAATGCAGCTCTTAAAGTTCGATTTGAAGTTGGTGAAACATGACTACACAGAAAAGGCCTGTATTGTCGAAAATTACGTCTGCCTATACAATGCTTTCCGCATTCATGTATGCTTTACCGTATAATCAAGCGGCAGCCCGCGCCCAATTACATTTCCCATTGAATATCATTTTTAAAGTACATCACACGCATTTTATCTTCGATCCATTCAAGTGTAAATCAATTCTCCTATTAATTTCTAACAAGTCGAGCTGTTACGAGAGGCTTGAGAGATTTGGATATGAAAGGTCGATTGAAACTCGGTTGCTCAGTTTTTATGACTTTTTGTTTGTGAAAAGGCCAGATGTATAGTATTGAGGACGAAGTAATGATATTGTAACGTAGCGCAGCTAAGCATACAGAACGTAAACAGAGGGCGTTCATATTTGAAGGTTTTAATCGATCTGTTTTTGTTTCGTTTTAAAAGAATAGAGTCACAATGATATTCAATTGTTATCTTCTATTGCAAAATCATAATAATATGTAAACAGCTATTATAATATTTTAACAACTTGTATATACTATTTGCGTTGCATCGGAGAGGCGTTTGCGTAATTGCCAGCACTTTTGTATTGTTTTCATTTTTCCTCCTTGGTTGCCATGCCTTATTTATAGATTTAAGTTTCCAGGGGTGATTGTGAAAAGAATGCAGTGGGTTTCAGATGTTGAAGAATTTTCTAAGGTCATATCATTTGTTTGTTTGATTCTCTTAGAAAGAAAAGTATCATATTGTGCAGGTATTCATAAAACATACAGCAATTACTTGCCCGCCCACCCCACCCTCACTGCGCCGAAAATTTCCAGTTAGTTTGCCCAATGAACACTAATGAAATGGCATATTTTAATACTTTAGTGAATTTGCAAAGTTTGAAATCTCGCTCTTAAATGTCGAAAAGTTTGACGTAAGGAAAAATCACAAAACACTAAATTCAATGTCCTTTTGCAAGTGCACCAACTGGTACAATGGCATGTAGCTGAAAAGGTCAATTCATACACATACAAAGCCTTTCACTTCACAAAAATGATTCAGACAAAGTGCTGCAATCAGCAGTACTAATATAAGTATTTATGAAAATAAAGGGGAAAGGTTGTATGAATGGGTTCCACGTCTCTCACCACAATGCGCAACTTTCTTTTTTAGACTTCATTTGAAAGAAGGTAGCGCAACATAAACAGCACAAGGTCAAAACCACATAGTATGATCAGATGTTTTAAGGTAATTTCAATGATATAACAAATCTGCTCGAGCGACACACCACACACACAACCCAAACACACACACACCACCACACACCACAACATACACTCTACACACAGCATACAGTACACCATACATACATACATACATACACATAATTACATACATACTACATAATACAGTAGCTACGTTTAATAATAGGCTAACATTGTGGAGCTGTCAAATTAAAAAAAATCGTCAAACTTCGCTAATCTGAGGCTACAATAGTGGATTTGATATGGACAAGTAAACACCCGTAGAATACAAAGTTTAGCGAAATTTTATGCTGCCACTGGCCAAAATATGAATTGGAATAAACAATTAGTATCGGGCGAGTAAAACTATTGCCAACAATCCATACACAGATAAGTCTATGGAGGAATGGGCAGTTGCAATCCGGTCAACTTACAATTTCCACTTTTTTGAAACACTAAAATAATGCATTTGAAATACAATGTTTTATGGTTTTTTTTTAGACGCTTATCAAGACACTTTGGAGCATAGAGGATTATGTTACTTCCTATTTTTTTAAATGTGTTAATGTACCAGTGGCTTAAAAGATTTCTTGTGTCATCTCAGAACATGGCGTAAGGAAAGGTCTAGAATAGCCGATTTCAAACCTAACTTGGGACGTATGTATCCCAAATTTACGTGTATTTATACCTATATTTCCTTAGTGCAAAAATCGGCTCGGTGTGCAAAATGAAAAAACGCAGCATTTAAACATAACCGATATCAGTTTCTGATGTTACATAGTTGCTTAACGCCAGACTATACGGGAAGAATGTGTTGTGGGCATGGCTCTTGCTTGGACTATGGTTCTTTGTGTTGCCTTTCGAGGCTGATTCGATATCGCACGCGTTTTGTCGCGAGGAGGATTAGAAAACACGCATTATCTGTCTCCCTCGAGAAGCTATGCGAAACAAGGAACGGTGATGTGGTATCACTGTCACGCGTGCAGGGAGTAGAAATCGATAGTAAATTTTACGAAACAAGGACAGCAATCAAATCCCTGTTCATATAAATGGGGCGAATTTATTCCGGAGACATAAGGAAGGTTCATTTTCAGCTCGAAAAGCTTTGCCTTTCAGTTGAAATATTGATTGACTGTAATGGTATAATAATATAAATTACGAAGCGTATTGTAGTTGAAACAATGTCTTTACAAAACGCTATTGCAAGCGGAAGCAACAATACAAAGAATCTGTTATGCCAGGGTAATATTTTTTATTCAATATTCCGAGTGTCGGAAATGATTGTGAAACTGTTGACAAAGAATGATTAAAGAAAATCATACGAACACGTTTATGCTGGCCTAGAATCATAAAGCAAACAAACTTCCGCAATTTATGTGTTCTTATCGCAATCAGATAATCAGATTTACAAAGTCAATTGGCGTAAAGAAATGCTTTTTGTGCGCGTTAATTAGTTCAGTTCATTTATCTGCATTTGGGAGATTTTTGATAATTGAACATAGGAACGCATCTTAACAAGCAACCACCCTTGGAAACAAAAATCAAGCAAAACACGAGAATACACAAATGACATGTTTAACGCAAACACCAAAACATAACACATACCACGGATACACGATTACGCGTACACTAAAACACACACAAACACAGGCACACACACAGACATACACACAAACACAATCGAAGGTCAAACTTCATCTCCCAACCCCATTAAGATATTTATCCTTATAGGAGTTGTGTGGTTGAGAATTATATTCGATAAATTCAACGTCGTGGGTGATGTTAATTAAATGGCATTTCATAAATTGTTCAGGGTACATTTGTTCTTGTCGTTGATTCATAAATATGCAATGTAAAAAGCAAGTTCCTCTATTTCAGTGCATCTCGCTCGTCTATCTACTGTCAAGTTAGAAGCAAATGAATCCCCTTCCTCTGCCTAGCGTTAGGTAGAAATCAAAAACTCTGATAACGATGAAAATGCTTGCAATCATCAAGTTAGGCGTCATGAAGCTTCAGTTTTAAAATACATTTGTGGACTGTGCCCAGTATTGCCTGTTAAAACAGGTCGTTAGATCATTCCTTTTGATGAATGAAGTATAAGTATGCTATTTGTATTTCGGATGGCGTAAGGTCTTGTGTTCAATGTTTTTATGATTTGCTCCCGCATAAAATGATTTAAAGAGTAGTGGATCATCGTTTGCAAATACATTCCCCACAGACCACGAAAAGAATAACCCATTGCCCTTAGGTATTGATGAAGGCATATTGTGAATCTGGGGGTCAGTTGATTGGCCTAGGAATTTGAATACAACAAGAAAAAACAATAGCCGTTAGTGTGACGTTCTATGGTAGGATTTTTTTTCTCGCGAAAAGAAATTCAAATCTGAGTCAAAGGTCAGCTATAATTGCCACTAAAATGAGTTTTCTGCTCTATATTTTGGCAAAAGGTTCCCAGATGGACAATTTGCTTCCAATGCCATTGTATTACACAATGTTAACATTCAGTATTGTATAGGTATATTCTCTAAATGTCTTCGGTTGCACATTCACCAACAATTCCTATATTCTAATGTCGTCCAGAATCATTGTGCTGTCAATAGCCAGTTTTTGCCAACCTACCAAGTTATAATATTCGAAAACGAATGACAACATTGATTAGCTTGCTTAACCACCATATTTCCTACTCTGTCAATTATTTATTATCTTATGTATACTAATTATACTTTATTGTTTTAATTTCTTCTATGTTTGTATGTACATCACTCAATTAGGACACTTTTTGTATACGATGCCATCCGTTTTTGATGGTTATTCGATGTGTATAAGCAGTAAGAATTTATTTTAATGGACAATGAAAAATCAAATCAATTCAAACTTAATACAGGCGCGCTGTTTGATTTTGTTTGATGAGATAAAAACTATGGTCGTAAACTAAATGCAACATGTCACAGTCATTTAAAAAAATCGTCAAACATTTGATCAGTGTACGATCGCCGCAGGTCTGGATAAAGCAAAACAAAGTGTTTGCCATAAAGAATAAATAAATCACTGTGTAGGATCACCAAGCTAATCAATCCAATCATTTTCAACGCAACCTTTTTGAGAATCTACATTCTCTAAAAAGCATGCTACCCTCGAAGATAGCGCCTAACCACCAACGGGGCACTCAGACTACAAGCCTGGCTTCAAGTAGGTTCCCCATTTCCACACCTTCTTTCCCATTAATACAGTGTGTTTGTTTCTCTTGCTTTTGTTTCGGTTTTTTTTTGTTAATTTTAACTGCAAAATAATACTATGCATCCACACAATTATTGTCAAATCTTAAGTTCCGATATGATCGATGCAGTTATTTATTTCATATTCGCACTTAAAATTCCATGTATGCTATAATATATGTAGATCGTATTATTGTTAATGTGCACTGCACAATTTATTTACTTTCTCGTTTTAGTACTCAATCTACAATGTACACATGTATATACATTATACTATGTTTTGTCATATTTTGGTTGAAATGAAAAATAAAATGAAAAAAAATGTTATCTGTCACTATGGAGATAAAAGTTAAAGAAAATTGTGTTAATATTTCATGTAGTTTAAATGATTATCAATCTTTTTTTATTTGGCACAATATTGAAATAATTGATTCATAAACTTATCGAATTATTGTAATGGTCTCATTTATCTTCATTAATAACCATCAATGACTGTCCCACATATAAGAATGATAAAAAAATGTATGCTTATTTGCGAAGTGCATGCCAACAAATATGAGAGTAGCCATTATTTTTTTACAAACATTCCACGCGCAAAAAAAATCAAGTTTTTACATTTTCAGTGAAAAAAGGGTGATCATCTTATGTCAATAAACAAAATCGTCAGTAGCAATCAATAATCTCAGAGGTAAGAAAAAAGTGGTGGCAAAAGAAGAGACAGTGCTCTCATTCAAAAGTCAATTTCTTGTCGTACACCCCGCTGTGAACTTACTGTCGCAATTGAGGAACACACTAGAGGCGAAGAGAGTCGATCGAGGCATGCCTGGAAACAGTTATAGAATTATGAAGAGGCTGCGTAGAGAAATGACATTCAAGAGCTAAAGGACGCGAAGGAAGGATCCTGTGGTGGTCCGCATTGGATTATAGATTATCGGTATTGACAATGTTGCCAGCTTCTTGGCCGAATCAATGCTACTGTCTTATGAAGACCTCTAGGTTGTATCATTCTCACCGACTCTGGTAGCTTTTAAAGGGGCATATTAGGATTGGCAACATTCCTCAATCAAATTGAATGAGATATTTAACGGTGCAAAATTTGATAATAGCATTTAAGGCAGACATAAAGCTAAAGTGTCCAAATTCAATTCACTCCCCAAGGTTTCTGTTATGAAAATCACACGTTTAGATACTACTGATAATGGCATTCTACACTGCGCCGAAATCTACATAAGACGATGCTCAAGGAGCACATGCAGAAAATTATATGGTTCGAAATAGTTCTCACGAGATAAGTTTTGAAAAGTTAGATTTGAGTTATGGAATTGGACGTTTGTAAAGGTATTTTAAGGAGGATATTGTTCAGCAGATGGGAAAAGATCCTAAACCCCTTGTCATGATCTCTTATCAAGATAATAAGTGTAAAGAAATCTGTTTCTTACAAGTTACCTTTCCGTAATATGCCATAGTGCAGTCAGAAATCGTTTCGAGTGTCAAATTTGAAATGCATGGTTCTTTTACAGTGCATCATCTATGTTGTGGTCATTCCTTACGGGATAATTTCTTTTGCACTCATCCAGCAGTACAACAAAACATACACTTGGCTATTTATGAAGGACGTGCCCGCGAAATTTCTTAGAATTTGAAAAGAAGGAACAAAACACTAACTGTCAGGTATTCTCGGTGTGAAACTCACTAAAACTTACGCGTTTCTAGAGCATATTTTAGTATTCCTACATCTGTCTATGAAAATACTTGCATGAAACTTATGCATGGAATTTGCCATATTCATGGATGTATATGGTAAACCTATACATTTGTAAACTTTCAATAAATGGCATATATCACACATGATGCACAACCGTACACTGTCAGGGTTTGAAAGTAGACAAAAAAAGTTTGTTTCAATAACAATTTATTTCAATCAAAATCTTATTGTCACAATAATTCTAACCAAACTGGGTTCCGAGCTCTTATAATTTTCTAGAAGTTCGTAAATGGTACATCTGGTGCATTTACACAATGTCAATTTTTAGGTATGTTAAAGGGATGCCATACATGAAATTCAGTGAAGTTGTATATGCTCCTTTCGTTGTAATTAACAAATTTGAGAGCAAATCCTTCCAAGCTTGATGTAAAATATAGTTAGTATTAATTTTGAATACCTTCTTTATTATTGGATTACAGAAAGACTATGCTAATTTATGTTCCCAATCATACTACTAATTCAGTATTCAAGTAAATCAGTGGAAGCAAGGAATAAATCAAGACATTTAACCAAGTAACATTTAGGATTGATATATGTTTGTATTTGAAATATTTGAAATATTATATATTTGGGGTGTTATTGGTATACACTTGGAAATGACAAACTTGGGATAAAAAAATGTCATATTCATATTTTCACACACTTAATGCAATTATGTTTACGATAAGGGAAAACATTACCAGAAATAAGTATACAGTTGCAAGAAAAAAAGGGGTAAGACGTATAATGTAAGTGCCAATAGTTCAGCAGTTCGTGGTCACTTTTGGTGAATGTTGGTGCAACCCAATGAGTGCAAAATGTTTACTGCTCGAGGGAGAAGCAGAATTCACAAATTATCCATACACTCTGCAGTTAATTCTGCAACAAATCTTTTCACAGGCAGCAAATTATATCATTAAAACAACGGTACTCGCATCCATTTTTATGCTTTTAAAATTGGAATCGTGCAGTCAGACGAGTACTTTGGTTTTCAGGTATAAAGAGCAAGTTTAGTTTTGGCGACGTTTTGTTATTTGAAAGCTTTATGCGCAAAGGTCACAGCACACCAATTACAGATTCTGAATGTCTTTTTTTAATCAATTATTGAAAAATATCGGGGGGGGGATCCCGAGATTTTTCAATAAATTAATAAAAAAACAAAGACATTCAGAATCTGTAATTGGTGTGATATGACCTTTGGGCATAAAGCTTTCAAATAGCAAAATTACGCCAAAACTAAACTTGCGCTTTAATATCGTCTCAGAATCGGACGTCATACACGTAGATGTAGTGGGAGGTGGAGAATTAGGAGCATTTTAGCTCTCTGATCATCTGAGAGACTTCGGTGTCGAAATAGAAAGTTGCAAATTGATAGAATTAAGCTTGGGTATAGGGTTCTGGATTTGTAGATGCGAAGTGAGCTACCAGAACGTTGCGCAAGTCTTTCAACTATAATCAGTTGCTCACAGGTTATAATATGAAAACCTAAATAAACGAATCCTTCGCGCTGAATTAGTTTAATTTTAGAATTTGTATAACTGTTTATTTCATATTCATAATTTCTTCATTTTTTCTTCGTTTCCCGCCTGTGTATTTTTTAAATTATTCTAGTTTTTCAAATATCGCATTCTTCTGATTTTAATTAACACGATAGCTATCTACTATTATTAAACCGTTTAACAAATATGTGAATACAATGGGGGCTAGCTACGGCTGGGATTGTATAGACATGTTCTTGTGCATTTAGGTAATTATGAATTCAGAACAGTTTTAACTATCTGTTTCTATGCCAATTCAGTAAACAACTGCGGATATATTGTGGGAAATTTATACTTTCGTTTATGGATTTGTAGAATTTACTCGCTTTGTGTGAAGGCAATGGAAGCTAGTAACTGCTCGAATTGTGTGGACATGTTCTTTGCATTTTGGAATTATAAATTCAGAACAGTTTCAAATAACTGTTTCTAAGCCTATTGAGTAAGCAATAATCCGTGAGATACTTTATTCCATTTCGTTTATGGATTTGCTAAAGAATCTTAGCCATAATTTGAATCGGTTTAAAAAGTGATAAAATTTGCTTTGGAAACGGCCGGGAGAAAATGGCACTTTTGCCGTGGAGTTGCAGACACGAATCACACAGAAAATGAAAAAGGAAAATGCAGTTTGCAATCATATATTTGTATTTTCTCCCATGATAGTTTCGTTCCAAAAATTATTCGTATAACGAGATAACGTCTGTGTTTGGCACCGCTTTTAAGTTTACCTACTTATTGTCTGCTGGCACATGTTTGGCATCACAAAATAGATACTCAATCATTCCCAACTGGATATGAAAAGAATCATACAAATTTACTTTGACTTTGTCAATATACATATACCATACATGACATTAATCTAATTTGTTTATTAACACCTTTCAGATACCAAGACGTTGAGGAGCAGCCCCTTGCTAAATCCGTACTAAAACTGCTAGATTTACATTGGAGGTATTCCTCAATATTGGAGATTGTCTTTCTCTCGTGAAATGTGCTTTTGTTTCCACCTGTTTTGAAAATCGATTGATTCAAAATTCAACTTCAAAATATCACTGTAATTGTCATTGTAACGTTAACAATATTCACTACATATAAAAATCACAGTGTTCGAATTAGTATACATGTATCTATAACTTAATAAACAATACTTTTGTCCATCATGCGTCGTTAAAAGGTTATATCAGGTGTGTGAAGGTATACTCTACTCCAGTAGTTGCTCAATGCGGCACTGTTCAAAAATACTTGACACACTAGTCCATAACTCATTTCTCGAAAACGGAGTTAGTGCCTTTTATAACTGAAAATTTCAATTAAATGATAGTTTATCCTATACGGATATCGCATAAAAGGAAGCAAATTTACCCCACAATAGGAACATTTACCACGTAGCTCAAACACTTAAACGATAAATGTCATTAAACTTTCATATAAGTTTCGAGGTAATGTAAAGATACAATGTCTGAAATTGTATACTTTAAAAGCCATTAGTATTCATATCATGAATATCGATCTTTGTTATGTTTTTTCTTTTACTTACGAAGCAGGAAATGTATATTTTCAGCCAATAATCACAATTGTTATCAAAATCGCAGATTTCCCAGGTAAAGATGTCATAATCTCCGACCATGTGTCAAATATTGTTACCAGCTGAAAATTGTAATTATTCGTGTTGAATAGTTTGGAGTTTCCCATTAATATCGCACTAAAAATGCAATTTCCTGAATTAATCAAAAGCGTACGGTATGGGTAATTAATTTCATCGATATACTGAGGTATTTTTGCGCGGGATAAGTAAATTTTATTTTTTACCGCCCCTGCTCACATCAAGATTATCCTCTGTTGGTTTGGAATAATAATAACATTTTTGGAGCAGCAATATTTGTCATGAATAATAAAGTTGTGATGTTCATTGCTCAGGCGTACCTGCATGATGTACCCTATCTCACAGTTGTAAATAAAGAGCGAGCTAGTACGCTGCAATTGTGAATGATCTCTCGAGAAAATGCAGTTGCCCCTCTCTCATGTCAAGAACATACTTTACAACAGCACATGCTTTTTCCAAAGTGAGAAACAGATAACTTGGAGGTTAATGGTATAGATCCTACGCCGTCGGTAAGAATGGCTTGAGCGACAGATGCGCGACCCGTCGATGTCAACTTATTCGCATTTGTTCTATGTTTGAATTTGTGTAGACCATAATGATCCCCTTAATTGGAGTGAAGATTCTTGTTTCATAAAAAACCCCACACACGTTCCACGCCTACTCGCTGCTTCGTTCACCGAGTGCTCCGATGACAATAGTAGGCTGGAAAATAATGGAAGTTTTCTTCACTTTAATGTATATAATTGTATTGTCCGAGATAACGCGATGCGCATTACCTGTGATGTAACTTTTGCATATCTTTTACATTTAATTGTTGACGTATTCAACCCATAAATTAATGAACTGTCGACAAACTATTTATAGTACCGCAAATTTGCGGCGTTAGTGTAAATTCATTTCATTATGTTAAATAATGCATTCAATGCGACATGTTGATGAGTTAAAAGACCCGTGTGCAGCAAACATTAATTATGTCGGAAGTGTCATGATTTGTTGTTCAGATCCTTTCAAAAGGGGAAACTTTGAAATTATAATGTATTATTAATCATCTACATCTATAGACTGGGGAATAAAAGTTTCATTAAAGCACCCCATGCACACATACACAACTGCATGGAAGAGATCTATCAAACGCGAAAAGATTGAATCCATGCATTAATTAAAACTAGCTTGCATTTGATTTCTGATCACTTTATTCTAATTGTTTTACTTAAAGATTTTTTCGGATTTTTTTCCTGATGTATGTGTATGTATCTGTTTTAATTAGCTATCGTACCTTTTCCATCGCACAGAACATAAAATATCATTTCCAAATTAGTTTGAAAAGCGATGAAAATAATATGTCAACATGCAAAATATACACCTGAAACTATAAGAAAGACAATCACAAAACATTGGCATTTTAAAATTATCAATACCCAATCAACCATTTCTTTTACTAGTATAATAATTTTTATTTTTTCTTATTTTAGCTTATGTAGGGAATTGCATGCTAATATAATAACATGAATACATTAACACCAAATAGGTGCGCACTTATAAAGCTTTTGGAAGGTAAAGCATTCGTAGCCTAGAAAATTACGTAACGGCGTCATAAATGGGTCATGATTATCTGAATGAGAAATAAAAACTGAGTCTGCACAATCAGACATACTTACCGTTAGACGCATGCTCTGTAAACGATGAAGAAGGATACCACTCTCACCAAGTCCCAAGTTAGTGATGAAGTGTTAAGGCACTTATTGTCGCTTTATAAAAGTACTTTTCCCCCGCAGTTTTCTTTCGGATGCGGTTGCAGTTTAACGGTGTTAAATTCCCTGGAATAATCACAGACCTTTGATGATGACTTGTATTCTGGTACATACAATCTGATGTCAATTCAATATCTGAAGTGTTAACTAGAAGTTGGTCACAAATGTATATTATAGATCACGTAACGGTGTTTCGCACGGCCAATAGATCAGATTTCCTGTTTAAAGACAAATCGTCGGTTACATAAAAGCTAACGAGTTAAAATAAATTGTCACTCGCACATGTCTGTCTATTGTATATCTTTCTCCGATCCACTGCGAGAACAGCAACGGGTTGACAACCGCTTTATGTTGGCGTTTTGTATGAAATCGTTTCCAAAATAAATTTCTCACAGCTTGACTTGAAACTATTGGCTCTTATATCTCGGCAAAAATAAGCAAATAATAAATGCGGATCTTTTCGTCTTTTAAGCTGAACAAATGACTTCAATTAATATAGCACCGGGCGGTAGTCATCAAATAACAACTTGCACCAACTTCGAAGCAGTTGAAAGCTGTATCTAAAAAACTCAACGTCACAAACTCAAAGAAAATCCTACACCACCCCCACACGCACACATCTACGCGTCATCCACGTGGCCAAACGTATGTAGCAGATCCAAGTACAAAGTCCACACCGCTTCCGTGCGACTTTCTTCTTCTTCACCTCTGCCTCCTCCGGTACGGCTACACCTAACAGTGCTGCAACGGTCTTGGAAGCTACCTGTCCATAGCCGCAGTCGATGGCTTAAAGAACCATTTAAACACAAAATTTTACCGATTTCACCTTTCCTTTTTTTTAATGTAGCTGTGGACCAACCTTTCCGGATTCCTTCTCGGAACAAATTTCCTCCTCTCAACTGGTTCAGCGCTCCTGGAAATGCGCAAGTGTATTTCTGTTTATTTACTTATATGAAAATAAGAAAGAGAATAAGCCTACAGACGCCCGTCGGATGTTAATGCAAATTTTGGTGTGCACCGCGCAGGTGAGTACGCAATCGTAAACTATCAACATACGGCGTGTGTATTTCATTTTATATTCTATTCAAATCAGATGACGTCTAAAGTTTGGGAATCACGTAATTATGCAAGTGGGCGGTCCTTACGGTGCAGAGTGATGTGCGGTATATCGCAGCGCTGTTTGGCTGAGTCGGGAAGGTACGCGTGCAGCTACATTAGCAACGAGCGTATTCCTACTCGTTTCTTGGTTATGTGCGAGAGCAGATATCGTTAAAAATTGGTTTTACCGCGATGACTCCTGGTAATGAGGATACGATAGCGTGTATTCAGAAGTGCCGGCAGGGTGTTTAATCATCCAACGACCAAAAGAAAGGACACTTCTCGCTGTATAGGGAACCGAGGCAGACGATTAGTCGACATGTCAAACCAAGGACCCTCCTTTAACATGTTTACCGCCAAACGCCCCACCCCGGAAGTCTCACGTACTACACCATTAATAGAATATTGAACACACAAGATTCTCTACCGTGACTGGCACGGTGCATATTTGTAAAAAGCTGCTACAACCCATAAACACGTCATGAAGATGAATACTCAACAACAACGAGAAAAACAAAACACAAATTCCAAGTAATATTCAAGCAGTAGAATTTCCAACAAACTTTGTAGAAAGAGCAAACTATGTTTATGTTAAACATGATTAATTATTACTTCCAAATCTCTTATTCTGAAATCCGTTCATTAGACAGTTAGATTGAAAACAGGAAGAAAAATACGCCTCTACAACATTTCATTGAAGCTCATCTGTTGAAACTGAAGGAACCATCTCCTGCTGAACTCGTGCCACAAAACGAGATACAGATAGATCCCAGAATGCAAAGCCAGTTGTCTTGATAGTTTCCAATTCAATTCAATATGGTTTTATTCAGGTCATGTCTGGCAGCTATGCAGCCGAATTGCACATAATTTACATGGAAGGTTTTAAAACATACAAAACAGTGTACAATGCTAAAATACATGACACAATTGGATAATTAAAGAAATAAAAATTTAATACATTTTTTTTTAAATCCTATTAAGGTAAAAAGTAAAAAGTATGTACAGCCTTAAAGTGATAGGCTAACATTGTGGAGCTTCAATTTAAAAAATTGTCAAGCTTTGATATCTGAGCTACATAGTAGTGTTCAAATGGAGAAATAAACACCCTAGAATACAAAATTTTGGAAAGTTACACTGCCAATGGCAAGTTATACATGAATAAACAATAAAACTCGGGGCGAGTTTTATTAACCTAGGTGTACACATAGTAAGTCTATGGGAGGAAATGGGCGAGTGAATCTGGTCAACTTACGATTTTCACTTTTTTAAAGCACTAAATAATCATTTTGAAATACAATTTTTTTCAGGGCTTCATTTTTAGACCTCATCAAAGACACTGGTAGCATGAGGAATCATGCGGGCCAGATTTTTTTAACTGTGGTAAATGTTAGCCAATACCTTTAAAATAAACAAGCAGTATTTGATTACAAAATTCCAAAATGAAAAATTAATTAATTGAAGAAGTTAGAAAAGTGTGATATTTTTTTTTAACTAAGTGCAAGGTAACTGAATTGATTGTGTGATGAAATACGGTTATTGATTATCACTTCAGATTGAACACCGTATTACTGCAGCAGTCTTTAATCGAAACATTTCCGTTATTCGCAATAATTTAATTTAATTGATTTGTAATCAAAACAAAAAAGTACCCCCCCCCCTCCATTTTCTAAATACCATAAGTTTTTAACGAAACAAATTTGGACAAAAGAATTTAACAGGAGTCAAAATGTGATTAATTCGCCCAGTCTTGCATGAGTCACCATGCATTAAAGACAAATTTTCCAGAGTCACAGGAGTCTTGTTACGCCAAAATAACAGTAGATAATAGTATGTTTTGCTTCATCTATAAAGTGTGCTTACTAAATGATGACATGGTTACAACCTCTTATGTTCGTACATCATAAATCCAATTTTTATATTTGTATTTAATTAACTAAGGCCCTACTGGATTTTACAATTTCGAATTTTAGGAAGGATGACAATTTTTAAATTGAGCTCACTGAATCACAAAATATGTGAAAAGTAAAAAGTGTCAGGAGGTAAAAGGATAGCCAAACTATAGATCATTAGCATGAATGGCGGTGACTCATTCATCGGAAACCTAATAAATTATGTCAAAATCCTGTATCATAAATCCCCACAAATGACCCTTGTAAATTTTGAAAAGTGACATTCTGCCTGCAATAAATGCTCACTCATGCATGACGCGACGTATCAATCATATTGTCCTTCTGAAGTTAGCCAGAGGGTGTAGAAATACTCCTGCTAAATTATTTTGCTAAAAATTGCTTCGTTAAATATTATGGTATTTTTAAAAAGGGGGGGGGGGTGTTTATTTCCATTACTATTTCAAACATATTTTAGAGTCTATAGGATGATGGGTGTGGCATATTTGCAGGCACTTAAAAGCTTGATTTAGGTAGCCGAAATCAGAATTTAATCATAACTCATAAAAGAACATTGCATGTCTTTTTAACATTGTCAATACTTCGAGTGCCTTGGGAACATAATTGTTTTCACTCGCATGAAAGAATAAGGTATATGTATTCATAACCATTCATAAATAGTTTCAGTCATACCTCGCCTGTCACTCACAAAGTGTTTGTATCAATGGCTGTAAATCAAACACTATGCCTCTTACTCATGGCGTACCACAGGGTTTTGTGGGCGGGCCCACCTTATTTTCCATATACTTGATTGGCTTGGGATCTTGCGACAACATAACATTAGCTATCATAATATGCTGATGATATCCAACTCTATGTTTCCTTTAAACCTAACCAGAATGATGCTTTAAATGCCGCGTATCGCCTTGAATATTGCTTGAATGATGTTCATTCCTGGTTGAACTCCCATTCACTGAAATTGAACACTTTAAAATGCGAGTTTCTTCTATTCGGTTCTAAGACGCAACTGTGTAAAATTAATTTGAATTCCATTTCTTTCTCTGGTCATACAATTAATGTGTACCAGACTTGTCGCAACCTTGGAGTTTTGTTTGATTGTAACATGACAATGTCCCAACAAATTTCATGTATTTGTAATTCAGTAAGGTACCAACTCCGTAATATTGGGTTCATTGGAAAATACCTCACTAAACCAGCTACAGAACAATTAGTTCACAGCCTAATTTCTTCTCTGCTTGATTTTGGGAATGCAGTCCTATTGTTATTGTTGTTGTTGTTGTATAATAGTCATAAAGAAAGGAAAGGTAGTCAAGTACGGCGACAAAATATTATGGTAACAGCGTTTATTAAGACTGTTTTATTTACGAGAGGAAACTGATGTTTTGCACTGACGAATGAATTAAAAAAAATCTATATCCAGAAATGTATGGCTTAACACCCATTTATATACGTAGTTCACGCTATTTTTATACTTACACACCAACAACAATGGGATGCACCGTCGGACAATAAGAGCGCTCTGAGGCAAAACTGGTTACTTTTCACATCGGTTTAATGAATGGCTCACACTGTGCACGGAAAACGTGTTATCCTATAGGCCAAGTGTATGACCCATTCGCCTGCTCTATATCCTATAGGATATCATTTGCACATTTCAAATGTCGATTATTAAAATACGGAACATCGCCACATCCTGCAGAAGTGAAACTTGACCTACGCACTAATTATTTCCTGTAAGTTAGGAATACATGCGTTTCTCGTGGCTATTCATATAATGGAAGAAATGGATGTATTTTTTTTAATTTCTAATTTTGTAATTCCATCCTATCCCGGTTCTTATAACACGAAGGAGGTTATCCTAGGTTCTAGTACACTGTATACGTATTATAAGATTATAAAGATAGAAGAGATCAAAGTAAAATGTGGCATTGTGCAGTGAATATTACTGAAAGAATTTACAGTCTGGACGTGGTTCTTGATCTTACAAATGAAGACATTAGATCATCGAGAAAGGCGCTAAATCCATTCTCACCAAAAATAAGTTGATATCAACTCATTTGGTACCTACTTATCTTGTTACAGTTCAAAATTGGAAGTGAAATTCCACGAGCAAGTATAACATATTTCTAGTTTTAGTTTTCTATTTCCATAGACGCGTGTACAAACTCGGGCAAAGAAATGCAGTTTCCTCCTAACTCACTAAAAAGGATTTAGCGACTGTTGGAACTAAGCTCTTCAAATACTCCTCAGGACAATTACCACCTAGGCACACTAATAGAAGAACCCCCCCCCCCGACAATTACCTCCAAAACAATTAGCCTTGGGACAATGGCCACTGAAAAATTACCAGCACGCCATACTGGGAGGACAATATATTCTATGATAGTATCCTTGGAAAATTCATTTACACATTTGCTCCGCTGCAGGATAATAATTGGTCCAGGGGCCTGTTTCATAAAGCTCTTCGTAAAGTTACGCATGACTTTACCAACGACTCAAATATAAAGTGCCCAGTAAAATGCCAAAAGTTTTTGATGGCCTTTTAAGTAAGTTTGATAATGTCAATTTGATTGTTGCCCAAAAGTACGGTTTCCATGTTGGAATGTTGTTAAATCTGTTTGTTAAGAGTAGAATGTTATTCTACATAAGTGTTATTTGAACATTAGCAAATGTGATTTCATCGCAGTTGAGAATAATTTTGAGCTTTGCACATGCTGAATTTAGGAATATCTTTTACCGTCCATGGTTCGCGGGTAGTTTTACTGATACGGTCTGGAGAGCAGTAAGGTTTTGATTTTGATATTTTAACCTCTCGCATACAAATTCATACAAGTCGTGTTTTCATTTTATCCGGCATGAAGGAGCGCAATTTGACATTTCGTTTACATATTTTTTTAACATCAGGATCGGAGTGAATAAGAAAACAAAATGTGTCAATAAACTTTGAGAAATAGTCTGTCCAGTATGATAAGAAAATCGCACTGTGTTTATAAATATACACATAATTAAAAGCACTGACGGACTGGTATATGCAAAATTGCAACAATGCAGATGAAGAAAAGTGGTGTTTTGTTCAGGCTAGTTTAACAGGCGGTTGTGTACACTCCTGCTTTAACGCCATTTACAGTATTTTTTACAAAGAGATTGTCATGATTCTCACCGCATTTTGCCATGATACAGTCAACTTTTGAAAGATTTAATTACGATGTGAACCCTACGCAATACAGACATTTGTGCGAGCTATTTATGTTGATTGCCCTCTAAACAGAAATGTCTTTTTCCTATCTTATTCCTATGTGCATGCTTTGGTGTGTGTGTGTGTTGTGTGTGTGTGTGTGGGGGTGTGTGTGTGTTGTGTGTGTTGTGTGTGTATGTGTGTGTATGTGTGTGTGTGTATGTGTGCTAGTGTGTGTTGTGTCTGTATGTACTGTGTGTGTATTTTGTGTGTGTTGATGTGTGTCTTTGTTTTCTTTGTGTGGGCGGTGGTGGTCATGGTGGTGGTGGTGGTGTGTATGTGTTGTTGGTGTGTGGTGTTGTGTGGTGTGTGTGGGTGTGTGTGCTGTGTGTATGTGTGTGTGTCGTTATTTGTCTTTGTGTGTGTGGGGGGTGGTGGCATGTGTGTGTGTGTGTTTGATTTTTCCTTTGTGTGTGTGATTGTGTGTGTGTGTGTGTGTTGATTTTTTCTTTGTGTGTGTGTGTAGGTTGTGTGTGTGTGGTGTGTGTGTTGTGTGTGTGTGTGTGATGTGTGTGTGTGTGCATGGTGTGTGTGTGTGTGGTGGTGCTGTGTGTGTGTTGTGAGGTGTTTGCTGTGTGCATGCATTAGTGTGTGTGTGATAGTTCTTATAACCAGCAATATTTGAATACTAGGCTGGGATCGGCAACAGAACGTAAATAGTGTCATTTTAATATTGTTTTAGTTATCATTAATGCGGACTCAAAAATCGGCGATAAAAACAGTAGATAAAAATCCCTTTCCCCAATGAAAAAAAAACTTGCTGTTTTTTAGCCATTTATCTAGGCAATTGAGATGTCCTCTCGTAAGGTGTTTTCTTCTTTAATATTCTGAACATGTGTATGAAGTTTGGATTATTCATTTGTCATTGGACAGAGTTTATTCAGTTGTACAAATGTAATAATATAATGTTGGAGTGATACTATACTAACAATAGAATCTTATGGCGATTGCACAACACAAACCAAAATAATGACATAATACATATATATAATGTATATACAATATAACAAAATACTTTTTATATCATGTTGCTATACAAACTCAGTCAACAGGTTTGTTTTCAGTGCAACACGTACATTTTCAAACTATTTTTTAACTTTGAAAAATATGACCAGGTTTTGAAGGAGTGTTAGGGTAGATGACGTGTTCAGAAAGAAAATACATTATGACATGGCATGAAAATAAATTGAAATTATTACTAATGACTTGACTTTAATGCAGAAAGTGATGTGTTGACATCTGTATTTTAACGACAAGGTTATAATGAAAATATTTACACCGATTTGATTAATATGTGCCTCTACTTTCAATAGATATCAATGTATTGATTTATTTTCGCACATGCCGATACAGTATGATTGGAATATTTATGGTTATCAACATGCTCGAATTAATTGTACTGTACGATTAAAAATATACCAAGGCTGTGATGGATTCAATACCATGATGTCTATTTTGTTCATACCCACAGAAAAGGACTAGACTTTTGACGTCAGTCTGACGACATGATATGGAGTTTGTGCTGTATTGACGGTCTATATTCAATCAGTGTTTGTTGATATCGTCACGTGGTACTGCTGTGTATGCTCAGTTGCGCTTATCTCTCGATTTCTTTGGATGTATCAAAATCCAAAAATATCACTTTTCTCGCTATTAATATAGTTTTCAGGCACGATCTGCACTAAATCAGAAA
>JZLH01S0283847.1:19775-33571 GCA_001188425.1 Eucidaris tribuloides
CAGTTTCAAAACTGTGGACGCAGGACGGACGGACGGAAGGACGGACGGACGGACGGACGCCGGACGCCACGCCATGGCATAAGCTCATCGGGCCCTTCGGGCCGGATGAGCTAAAAACATAAGAAATTCACCCGGTTAAAACGAGGAAATGAAAGTCGCATGGTCCGCTGACCAAATTCTAAATTTTGGCAACGCAAAAAATGGCCAATCATTTCAGAGTGCATCGCACTTCAGCCTGCCATGCACGCAGCCTAGCCATGCACAATACATGAAGTCCCTGACTTATCTGCAAGTGTGTACACACACAAATGTACAGTACATGTCACACAAAGCCTGCCTCCCGTACACAGTACTCGACGCAAGTTACGAGCGTGAAGGTTGCTGCTTTATTTCGAAGTCTAGTTTCCTTTATTACTCTGGATGAGTATATAAATGAAAAATAATCAGCTTCCGTACTTAGTTTTGGTGCAGAACAAGTAGGAAAAGCAGTAAACAGATGGGTTTAATGCATAGTCCCATACATGTTATATTTTGTGTGTTACATTACCGTATGTGTACGTTTACAGCGAGGTACCGGTTACAACGAGGTAAAGTCGGCGGTCCCGACAACCTCGTTATAACGGGGTTTCCCTGTACGCTATTCAGAACTTCTGCTGTCTCAATTTCATGGTCAAATGTTTATTCCTATTTAAACAACCACCATCAGTACTCATTGTGACAGGTAAATTTGTTAAGTGTTCTATGGGATCCATTTCTGTCACGGCACCAAATTGATTCAATACTGGTAAATGAACGCTTGTTTCTCTTCAAGTAAACATATTCAATCGTCAATGCCCTTCAAACTGTATTAACCCATTGCTTCTGAGATTGTTGCTTCCGAGAAAGACAAATCCTTCCAACCAGGTAATACACTCCAGCTGGTGTATACACTGGTATATGTTTGAACTTTCATTTATTTTATTAATTTTTTTTTTTTTGGGGGGGGGGGTGGTAACTTCTCCAAATCATGTCAATTCCCTTTAAACTGTATTAACCCTTAGCTTCTGAGATTGTGTAATTTCCATTAAGTTAATACATGACACATACATTTTCCGTAGCCAACGGGTTAATTACCTTGTTGGTCCTTTTCCAGTCCCACCTCCTGGCTTGAATCTCTCTCCAATTTCTAAGTCTGCCATTAATGTTGATCTCTACAGGTAAACGACAAATTAAAGGTTAATAGCATGATTGGGGGTAATTCCTCAACTTGGGATAAAACTACATGTATTCAAGAATCAAGTAAACTGTGAAAATTTTGTAGTCAGACGTTGACTCATTCTGAAACAAGAGTGTCGCTGGGGCGAGCACATAATACGCCCGCCTGTAACGCGGAAAATGAAAACATGTGACTGTGACCTTGACCTTTGACCTTTTGACCTCAAAATCAATAGGCTTCCTGGGATCCATGCTAGTATCATACACACCAAATTAAATGAGCCTAGGTTAAGTTAAACTGAAGTTATCGCGTTTACAAGGACTTCACAAGGGTAAGATGAAAACATGTCACTGTGACCTTGACCTTTGACCTTTCAACCTCAAAATCAATAGGCTTCCTGGGATCTATGTTAGTATCATACACACCAAATTATATGAGGCTAGGTTAAGTTAAACTGAAGTTATGGCGTTTACAAGGAAAAGTTAACGGACGGACGGACGTGATACCATAATACGTCCCGTAGCCGAGCATATAAAAAATACTATCAGTATCAATATCCCTTGCGGCAGGCAAATCTGGTGTGCTCTGTCTATGGGACTTATTTCTATCAGGGCTCAAGAGAAATAAAGTACTGGAATGTTTATGCTTGATTTTCCTTAAGTGCACAAATTAAAGACAAATCCAGCTGGGAGATCCACTCAAGCTAGTGTATAGTTGTTTCAACTCATTTGGTTCTTGAGGAATTTTCAAGTGTTCCCAACTATGTCAATAACCTTTGACAATGACATCTTTGCTAGTCTTTTGTGTGTGAACAGGAGATGGCAGAGGGAGGAGAAGTCAAAGCTTGTATGCAAGAATAAATTTTGCTTAAAAAGTCTTTCACACACAAAAAACACCATCTTCAATGTTATACTACTACATGTAGTTCAGTTTTCTGACTGTTCTTCTCAGCTGTACATGTAGTATTAAGAAGAATGCCCTGCCCCTAAGGACCGGGGAAGGGGGGGGGTGGGGGAGGAGGTAAACATGATCTACATGCAGGACTGAGTTTTATTCATGTCCTTGTGTTGGCCACTAATGAGCCCTTCTTGGTGCAAAGCCACTTTAATAATATGTAATTACCTGTGAATCTACTTCTCATCCCTTTCTTACTTGAATCATACAACGTGCATGCATGATGTCCAACCAAATGTCAATATGACTAAGTGCTATCATACTGCACATCCCATTAAACATATTGTCTCACAGCACAATTACTGTCAGTATGCTTTCAATGGTACATTCAGTACTCGAAATGAAAAAAAATATATATATAATACACTTGAAAGCTTTTGCTGTATTTTTTTTTCCCAGGCAGTATTAATAGATAAGAAAAAATCCTGACACAAAAAGTACTGGTACATGTGAAATATTAGCCATTTGCAAAGCATCATTGCTCAGCAAAATAGCTTGCTGGAGATTATTACAGAATTCAGCAAAATAATACTAACTGCAATAACCCATTTTATTCTGATAATAACAGAGTTAACAATTAATTACAAAGAAGAAGAAGATGAAGAAGAAGAAGAAGAAGAAGAAGAAGAAGAAGAAGAAGAACCTGGAGAAGAAAAAGAAGAAAAAGGAGAATAAGGAGGAGGAGGAGGAGGAGACATAATTTAAAAATCTGTAAAAACAAAAAAATCCAAAACTCCTGTGAAACAGCAAAGTCTTTTGGCCATGGATTAGATAACAATATACTCACAATAATATGATTATTCCATGAACTTCTGAGATGCATGAGCATGGGTGATGATAGTGAGATAATGTACAAGTGCAGCTCTTCCTCATTGAGTTCACTATAATCAACAATAAAGTCTTCTTTTGATCGAGAGTCGTCGTCTCCATAACTACTGGTCTTTGAGGGAACATCAGCGTCCAGACTCTTGTGCCTGATGAGGGGTAGCTGCATCCCTTTCTTTGTCTTCTCTTGATCGACGACAGGAAATTGGAATGGCTTGGACTTCTTTTTGTCAGTGTCCGGTGCTTCAGGGGATGGAAGGTTGCGCAATTGAGATTTACTTGAGGTTGAAGATGATGTTGAAGACGATCTGCTATTGGTTTCGCGATTGATGAGAGTTGTGGCCATTTGTGACGAGAAGCTGTCCGAGTCGTCTATACTACGGACCCGACGTCCCAGGTTGGCGTTGGGACGCTGCGGAAGTGGCCGGCATGTCTCCACACCGGTGATCTTCCCCTTGCCCTTGTCTCCACCAAAGACCTCACCGCTTCCTAGGGACAGAGACTCCAGACTCTGAATGGACATGCTCTCCAGATCGCCCGAAGGCATTGACCACGACAGTCGATCCTCGCTGTCCGAGTCAGAATCTATCGACGAGGACATGTCCCGCAGCATCTTCAGATCGCTCTCGTCCAGACTCCGGTTGAATTTCAAACTCTTCAGGCTGCCCGACCCCGGAGAGAGTTCCTGAGGCTCGTCCATGGAGCCATTGGGGTTGGTCACAATCAAGTCCGGTACAGGACTGCTGTCACCGCTCATGTGTCCATCCTCCTTCTTCTCACTCTTACCATTCTGCTTGTCTCCACCTTTCCTCTTGGTTTTGATGGACTGTTTCGAATTGTACTTGATGCAGATGTGCTGTGCGTTGTCTCTCTCTTCCCCATTCAGGAATTCTGGGAATTCATTGACCTGTGAAGGCAAGAATGAAACAACCATTAGAATTGCAGACAATCTACATGCATATGACATGAAAGACCATGTTTCTTTCTCCCAGCTAATCACTCCATGAATTCCACAGCTTATTCCAATCCCAGCAATTCTTTCCAATAAAGATCAATCATGAAAAAAGACTCTAAAACATCAAACACATTAAGTACCATACAATGGTGTGCAAGAGTTATACAACACGATAACTGAGGCTTTACAGTAACCTAAGATTTCCTCAAACTACCTTTCCTTCAAAATCCTGCAGAGCATGGTAATATCCCAATTTTACTTCACCACTTGGTAGTGACTATTTTGTGATGTACCACGAAAAATACTTACCCTTTATATGTGAGATTCATCAGGAATTCACTATATTTTGCAGGATTTTTAAGGAAAGGTAATATGATGGAATCCTGAGATTATTGACTGAAGTCTTATGTGGATGGCTCTCGTAAGACCACCATTTTCCAGAAAGGACTTTGGTCACCAACTACACCCTAACCTTACTCCTACCCCAAAAATAATCCACACCTGACCTAAACCAAAAACATGTTTTAATTGCCTGAACAGGTTAACCTTTAGACATGAATAAAGACAGAAAAGGTAAATAAAAATACAGTTTTCAAAATATGGAATTCATATTTATATGTTGTAAATTTTTTGAAATACAATCATTTCAAAAAATGATGATAATCTGTATGATATGTGAAATTTATTTACACATTACAATATGTGTACATGACAAATTTTATGCAATATTACAGGAAGATTAGTATCATAGACTAATCATAAATCTGCAATTAAATGCTATTCAATTGACTTGGTTCAGTAAGCCTGGAACACACACTAGTTCCAAGTTGTTTTTTATGTATTTATCAAATTCTCAACAAATCTTCAAATTACACATACACGTCCTTCATAAGTAGCATAAGGGTATTCGGTGATCTTTTTTTTGTGCTTCTGGATGTCTCTATGAGAGAGAGAATTAAGCCCTGTCTTTAAGGACAAATTGACTGTTTTGGGCAAGGGTAGAGTGGTCTTTATCAGTATATTGTCAGACATTTTTATTCCCTCATGATAAATTGATGCTAAAAGGAACATCATTTACAGATCAGTGCACCAATTCACACCATCCCTTTCTCACAATTAATCTTTCAAACTTGCATTCAAGTACACTTTACAATCTACCTCACACGCTCTCTGATCACAAACAAAACCGAGCATATAATAGCCTGTTAGCAACGTGACCTCCAGATGACAATAAAACAAATAGCAGTTTCCTTTCATCAATTCGCCATCTATAAATATCTTCATTCAGGCATCATACCAGGCAGCATTGGCGGCATCTTGAGAGCGTAATACTCTATAGTTTCAGACCAGGGCACGACAAAACATCGGGTCACCCAATTATTGATCTGCTTTGTGTTTGTTCAGTTGGCTGCTGTGAGAACCAACAATGACTGGCAGAGCGGATGGTATGGCTGATGCAGCTCCACAATGGTGTATCTCTACGGGCCAATTCACACCTGACACACTGTACCTGCATGGTCCACATATCTGCAGTATTCCAAGCTGTACTGAACATGTTGTACCTCAACTTGAAGTCATACAACAATTTTTATGTACCCTTTTTCTATCCAGCAAATACAGTGTACCTCAAGCAATTTGTTAACCTGTTGGAGGCTAAGCAGGGGTCGCACTTAACTTTTTTTTTAACTAGCCAGATAGACAAGTTAGCTTAAATTTTGGGTAGTCCGCCAGTATTCTGACTAGTCCGCTGCCCCCAAACTCAATGTCTTTTATAATGTTTCATGCAACACTAAGTTAATATATTGGCTAGCCATGCAGACTAGTTACTTTAGATTTTGGCTAGTCCGCCATGATTTTTGCTAGCCATTGGCTAGTGGGCTAAAGGTAATCATGAACACTGCTAAGAATGAGATATCTCAAGCTGGTTCTACAGAGATGTACAGTGAAATTGGTCTCCAATGGGTTAAAACATTTGGTACTCTGACCAACGAGTATTCTGTTCACGTTTACTTAAATTCTGAACAAGAACAAGGCACATTTGGAATCGAATAACTTGTTGAAATTCATTACTCTGGAAGCTCTTGATGTTAATTCAAGCTACAAAAATAAATAAATAAAATTCTCTGTTTGAAGAGAACATAATCACCAGAATTTATTAGTCACATGATTTGAGACAGATGATCCTACATTTTTTTTAAAATCAAGCTACAACTAGAAATATATTAATACTTTCACCCATCAGGACTCTGATTTTTCACCAAATATGCTGTAACCATGGCAACATAGTTTCCAACATATTAATGTGTCTTGCACATCTTCACCTCAAGACCAAAGTGTATCAGCAGTGCTTGAAACATGAAGAAGTCATTTGATCCACAAGATTTGCAATGGACCAACCACTAGACTGCCCAATCACCCAAACCTACATATGTACACCAATTCATACTGGACCTCTCCAAACTTCGTCTGGCAAGGGTATAATTGCATAAAAATTGCAACTTGTGCCCTTTTTTAAGTGAAAATATCATTTCAGAGACAAACACACCTGTACATTTTACTTGAAAATTATAATTACAGTTACTTAAAAATATGAATTTGAGATTTTAATTTTAATTCATTACAGTGGCTAACAGCACTCACTTACTGCACATAGTGTACATTAAACAAACATTAACAATTAATTCAAAATTTATTTATTTTTGTAGCTTGAATTAACAATGACACAAATAATCAGCCGTCCCTGCATAACAATGATTATTTCCTGATAGTGATACTTCCATTTTGTCATTCCAATATTGATTGCTGTATTAACCTTTCAGAAATGTCAGTCTAACTCTGAATATTTCTAGATGGATCTCAAATTATATGCATCCTGACAGTCAATGAAAATGAAAATTCATCCCTCGATAATTTGCATGAAATTTTAATCCAAGAGCACTTCAAATAATCAATATCATGATACGGCCAGTTAAACAACCAGTTGCTTGCATGTGGTGAAGAGTGGGAGACAGTAACAGTGCGAGTGACATGAGTGCCACTTATGTCTAGAGCTATCTCGCTTCCTGATAATAGGCTGACATACTGCACTTTAATCAGTCAGAAGATGATGTATCACATTCATACAACGTCTATACTTTATCATCTACTGCATTGTGATTATGAGAAACAGCCAGGGATGTGAGGGCATCTCTGAGAAAAAGTCTAAAAATGTGTGACATGCCTGAAATTTAAAGATGTGATTTTCAGTGCATTAAACCAGTGTCATTACAAGGAGTACACCATGCGCATGTATGGACTTTCAGAATGGACCCTAAACAAGTAATTGAAAGTCGATCTCAGATTACCCTAAACAAGTATTCAAGTTTGAAAAGAATACCCTAAACAAGTATTCAAGTTTGAAAAGATACCCTTTTGAAGTAAACCTTCTGTTTATACCCTTTTTTCCCGATTTTGGCGATTTTGATACCCTTTCGATGTACGCGAGTACATGGTGCACTGCCCCCCCCCACCCCCGGGGATTCTATTTCTGATAACATTTTGTCCTACTGATATAAATTCTGGACTGTTTCAATCATGCAATTTCCCTTTAAAAAAATGTCAAACAAAACAAGCATATTTTGCTAAACTTGTATTTTAGTATTCTGTAGAGTCAAGAACTGCTAATATATTTTCTCAATAACTGGGTCTACATTGGTGACTTTTACTACAAGACTTCAAGGCTTTGAAAGATTGTAATTCATATATTGAAAAGAAAATTGTGTTTCCATGGTGTGTTTTAAAAATGTTTTCTACACTCTACCAATTCATGTCGAATAAATGTCATGTAGTACAATACGCATCAAAGTGTTGCCATGGCAACATAACACAAATATGTTATCGAGTCTCTAAGGAATGAATTGTTGATTGGCAACTAAACAGGAAAGAAACTGATCAGGCATGTAAATCTACTTTAGTGTAATTGATCTGGTTATGTGCGGTAGTGGCACGTGTAGAGCTCAGTTCGTGCAGGTGCATTGTTCAAGAACAAATCGGCTCATAATAGCCTACATGTAGATGTACTTGTGTATTTTGCTCAATTTCATATTTGGGTTCGCAATATTTTCGAGGTGAAATTTTTTTTCAGTCTTGTTTTATTATTGGCATGATATGTAAACAATTCTTCTTGGGTTCTTGTTGTTGTTGTTGCTGTTTTTGCTGGTTTGAGGGAAGACGTACACATACTTGCAATATTAATAGAAATTGCTTGTTTATTAATTTGTTTGCATGTTGGTTTTTTTACCTGTTTTCCCATCCAAATTACTATTTTTATCTTTCTTATTCTTGACATGATGAGTAAAAATGATTATTTTAAATACAATTTAAATGTGCAGTGTTCATTTTCTAATAAACATTCTTCTCTCATGCAAAGAAAAAGGTGTGAATGACTTTCACTCTGGACAAGCCAGGAGGGCATTGTAGGCCTATTGAACTTAGGATTAGGAAGGATGGATAAATCCTATTTCTATAGTAAGTATTGATCTACAATACAAATTGGTGACCTGGGCAAGGAAAGGGTTAAATGTAGCTTCAAGCCCAAGTATAGTTTTGGTAAGTAGAGAAAAATGAATTTCTTTGCTTTAATGTTTTTAGATTTACACCTACATCAGGGCCCGACACCAGCACTTGCCCACTTGCCTGGGGCAAATGGGCAAGTAAAATTTATCAATATTAAATGAGGAAAACATGCTCCATAATGTTACTAAAAGTGAATACAATGTAACTATGTGAAATGTTATTCACAACTTTTGCAATTCCCAGTATAAAATAAACCTCTAATGCCATAGAAAAGGCCTTTAGTGGTTAAAGTTAGTGAAATATCTTCTCTTATATTAGGGCTAGTACATTTTCTTTTGAGTAAGTGAAAATCTGAAAGTGATCGTTTTAATTTTACATGCCCACAGGGCAAGTAGTTACCTAGTGTGGAGCCCCACCTACATGAATATAGGGAGAGTGATTTTCCACAAAAACGGAAAACGGACGGAATTTCCGGAAATCACAATTTGAAACGGAAAATGAGTTTTCAAACGGAAAATCATGGAAAACCACTTTTTTCTCCAAATTTCTTCTTTTTGAAAGGAAAAACACTAAGCTCAGAACAAAAATTAGAAAAAGTTGACACAAAAACACAGAAACAGCAAGAAATATTTGTTTCAAGTTTTATGTAAACGGAATTGTCAATTTTTTTCATGTAAACAAAGCAGGGAAAAAATACACGGGGGCCAAAAGAGCCCCCAAAATGTGCAAAAGAGCCCCCGTAATTCCCATAGGGTTCAATACAAAAGAATATTTCGCAAGCACTGAAACAGGCAAAGTAGCCCCCAAAAAGAAAAATTAATTTTTCCCTGATACAAAGTCTATGGTAAAACGGAATTTCCATTTTTCAGACAAGTTGAAACGTAATTCCAGATTTTTGGAAATGGAAAAGGCCTTTTCTTGAAATGGAAAATCACTGTCCCTATGAATATGATTTATCAATGCCTTGAAAATTGCTCACTCTGAAATTCTTCCTTCTGAGAAACTACTAAAAAATGTAAAATGGGGGGGGGGGGTGCAACATTTCCCATAGGTAATGTACAGAACTATACACTTACCGCTACCTGATCTCCACTGTAATTAAAACATCACAATTTGTACAAACAATTGTCAGATTTGATGTTGTTTTCCGATGTTTGGGTGACAATAGAACACTTTTGAAAGATTGGTGAAAAGGTTGTGTCTGATTGACCAAAACTATACTTTGGCTCATGCTGTATTTTACTTCCCCTTCTTGTTCCTCCCCCTCCCCCTTCCCACCCCCCCCCCCCAAGAGAAGTGAAAAGGTGACTTTTCTGATTTCCTGGTGATGAATCACTTATTATGAATCTGAGCAATTATAGCATGTCATACATGTATACATGTATGGCTTCAATGTAGAAGGGTCAACCATTCCGAACAAACAATATGAAATGACAAACACAAGAAAAATTATCAACACAGATAACAACAGATCTTGGCCTATTTAGTTAGAGGAGTGTACAGTTAATTCAACAGGATTTTATGATATTGAGCCTATCAACTTAAGATTTAACAATAATTGTTACAAACGTATGTTTACACATTACGGACTGTAAATGTTTACGATGTTTACCTGGCAACAATCTGCACTCTGGACACATGTTGACGTCCGCATTTAAGTGGCTTCGCTTTTGTTTTGTTGTTTCTATGACAAAAAAGTCACCACAAATGCACCTTTTATTCAATACATACACGCACACAGACTACCATACATGTAAGTGTTAATCACTTGGTTGGATAGGTAATTGTACATCTTGTGCAAACATTCTGTATTGTGAACGGATAAGGCTGCTACAAATACATGCTTGTTAGTGATGGCATTAAGTTATTAATCCATTTAAAATAGATTGCTTTAAAATTGCTGTGCTTTCTTTTCCAGAGATGGCAATTTGTGTGTACATTACATGTATTTTCCAATGCTGTCTTCAATGGGTTAACATGACAATCTACTTGTATGGCTTCTGAATCTGACGAGCCCACACAAAATTTTACTGTAGCTGCAGCACTGGCAGTAGCAATAGCCATTTTACATGCCCGTATACCAGTAGTAATTTGCTTTACATTTTCATGCCATGTTCGTTCTTAAATTCCACCACATATTGGGCAGAATTTCATATTCCTTTCCAAGTTATAGATGTCTCCCAAAACGTTACCACTCTCACAATATATCACTATCAATAATGGCAAAATGTTGAAGGTAAATGATATGATTGGGGGTAGTCCTCAACATTGGGTGAAACTATTCTATGATCAAATTACATGTAACTACGCAAGGATTCTGCTGTGAAAATGCTGTCGAAAGTTATTCACTTAAAAGTACTACCATCAGAATGTTTTGTGACAGACAATTTTTTTGTGAAGCTTTCTATGGGAATTATTTCTCTCAGGCCTCCAGAGAAATACAACACTGGTATGTTTATGCTTGATTCTCCTGAAGTAAACTAATTATTAAAGACAAACCCTTTATAGGCTTTGAGCTAGAAGATGTAGTTGGTACTGTTTCAACTCATTTGGTTCTTAAAGGCACTGTATAACAATGTTTCCAGTTTAAAAAATCTGAGCTACATGATTCCCCATGCTACTAGTGTCTTTGATACAGTCTAAAAATGAAGCCCTGAAAAAATTGCAGTGTAAAACAATCATCTACGTGCTTTAAAAAAGTGAAAATCATTGAGAGACCATTCCAGCTTTTCTCCATAGACTGCTGTGTTGCAGAATTTCCTATCGCCCGATATAAAATTAATGTGCCAATTTGTATCTGCACATATTGTACTAGTGATAGCATAACTGTCCAAACTTTTGTGTTCTAGGGTGTTTATTTGTCCATTCAAACACTGTCAGATATGTCAGATAGCAAAGTTTGACAATTTTTTAAACGGGTCTTCCACAGTGTTATATAGTGTCTTTAAGGCATTTTCAAGTGTTCCCCATCATGTCATTATAACCAATAGGGGTGTATTGAATTGCAGGCTATGCAATAAATGCATGTATGCAAATTTGTACAGTGTACATGTACTAGTTCCTTGTAAAAATGATAGATGAACAAGATAGTACGTAAATCCTAAAATTAGTGGTGCTATTACAAGGGAAAAAGATGGCAATGTTTCAGATCAGAGGAAGGAGTAGCTCATTGATGCGCTGTTGTCTGAGCATGTTGACACCTTGTTTGAAAAAATTGGTTAAAATTGAGATGGTGCCGCACAAAACGATTTTGCAAAAGCTTCGTTGACCCCTACCCATGTTCGCAAAATTTATGTTGTTAGGCTTGTGTGTAACCTATTTGAATGAATTTTGGTATCATTTCTATTGTATTGGACAAGAAATTCAATTTTGACAGTCAAAATACAAATAAATGTTGTCTGTACTTAAAATTTATTTTATCAAACATTTCATGCTCAGTCAAGGCAGAAATACTCCATTCCAGTCCATGGACCGTCTACACCCAGCCGAAAAATTCTAGTCTTACACTGCATTTCACATTTTGGACAAATCAAACAATAAAGAACCTAGGCTACCTCTTACAGAATACAGATACACAATATGACAATTACATTGTAATTCATTTTGGCATATTTGCAGTTTGTACATGTACATATTGTAGCCAAGAACAACTAATCTGGCAATGGTATATTCACAGTAATCACACAGATGCCGAAAGGCCGTAAGATATTGTAGAAGTTCAGTAAAATGATTGGAATAAAGTGTCTGAAACATTTGGCCTAGTTTTTCCAGTACATAAAGGTCATGACCCCTTTGTGAGATCATGACCTCTATGTTTACTATGGTAGCCGGATTTGAACAGAGTTAAACATTTTTGAATGTCAGGCTTTTTTGGGTTTGTCTCAGTTTCTCCGTCACCGTTGTGAATTGGCAGCATCGCTCAAGATCATGTCTTTCTTCACTTGTGGTTGAGATTGATTCTTTAATCAGTTTTTCAAGTCTACTTATGATGGTTTTGATTTGTCACAGACACGTTCTTCGGGTAAATCCTTCACCATATAACTCGCAAATTGGCTAATTATTGCAAATGCTGATAGTCCTTTTTTTCGTTTAATGGTACCCAACACGTAGGCCCCATAGTTGCTATGCAAGTGTATGCACTCATACACAGATGGCAAGGTGTCATAAAAATTAAAGCCTGTCTCTCCTCCATTTTTGTTCAGCTGGCAATAAAACAAATGATAAATAGTTGTATAAATCACCTGTAATCATGGTAATTGTTGAATTTAATAGGCCCAGTAGCCCCTATCCATTAAATTTCAAACAGTTGTGATATTTGGTTTATATCTGGAAGGACCCATTCCAGAAATATGATTAATCATGCCATACCTTAACTCTTGAAACTTGTTTGTTTTAAGAAAATACACAGAACAACTGAATTATGATTTTATGCGAGTCACACCGCATAAATCTTGAATAGCATTTGAGAATACCGAACATATTTGTTGAATAAAATTCATCTGAGACCTATGTGAGCTGTCTTAGAGCACATACTTGTGATCACCTTCATTATTACATGTTTGCACATTGCTATGAGACCATCTCATAATTTTATACCAATGAGCTGGACAAGTGGCCGATAGTGCACGGAAATGCAGGTTGCCCGAATTTTGAAGAAAACAGTTATAATATCGGGTTTACTCTACCAGTTATATCACTTCAAGGCTCTTTTCAAATTTTTAGTTTCGGATAGACTTTTGGAGCAGATATATTGATATACTGTATGTAGGCCTAAGATATAATGGAAAAATATTTATCAAATATACAGATTCTTTTATCACCCATAAGGATTATATTGTAGTTGTACATTTTCTCAGTAATGTATGTAATGTATGTTGACAAAACTCAACTTGGAATTCTTGCTTTTCATTCTTCACAAAATGCAGATGCATCTAAATACTTGCAGACCTCATTGTGAATCTAGGTTACTGGAATGCAATTTAATTAAGCATGTGCTTGTCATCATTTTCATGAAGGTTCTGTGCTTGTGGAGGCCAGGAGGTCATGACCTCTGTAACACTTGCTTACACATGGCTATTGGACATACAGATACATATTCAACATGTGTAGGCCCCAAAGTACAGGGGATGTATTGTACCAGGGAGGTGGTCCCTGATTGTACATATATGGGTAGGTAATATACATGTACAGATCTTCCTTATTGAGGATGGGGATGGGGTTGAGGGGGGATGGGGGTTGAGGGGGGGGGGGTAGGATGGGTGAGAGATGTTGGTTATTTTTGGATCATTTATATTTTCATTTTTTTTTTTTTAC
>JZLH01S0283869.1:7681-20839 GCA_001188425.1 Eucidaris tribuloides
CTTTTGGGTTCTAGGGTATTTATTTGTCCATTCAAACACTGTCAGATAGCAAAGTTCAACAATTTTTTAAACGGGTCTTCCGCAGTGTTATATAGTGTCTTTAATGTATCTGCTCTCATTCTTAGTCCTTTCTTTCTCTGTACAGTATCAATTTCCCTTTCTGAATACCAAATACACCACGCATGCATACATACCCAGTGAAGAAAATAGACACTTGATGTGATAACCCTAATTGGTGATCCACGTCTCCGCGGATCACCATAGATTTCGTCAGAATCTTTCTTCTTCTTCTTCTTTTTTATTCGGGTTTCTTTCTCGACATTTCTTGTGTTCAAGATATCTCATTAATGCCATCGTCAATCATCTTGTAACTTAGCATAGTTATGTCACGTGTCAAGACCTCGCTACACAAATTTTGTCAGTGTGATCACTTGATCGTGACGTCATCTATGACGTCATTTACGAAAAAGTTAGAGTTAACCTACATTTGCAATATCTCGAGCCGGCAGTCGAATAAAACAATGAACTTTGGCAGAGGTCAAGTTCAGGTCAAGGGTCAAGTTTTGGTCCATACCACGTGCGCGCGCGCATCTCCATGGGTGTGTACGGGCGCGTCAAAATTTCAAAATGCTCCAAATCACTTTTTGTTAACAGAACTAAATGTTTCAGGTCATTTGGAGCATTTTGGTGCGCGCGCATATGCGTGCGTTTTTTTCGCGGGCACCCCCTTCCCTATGGAATAACGCACTTTTTTCGATGATTTTGGATGTCTAACTGAATTTTACGTCATTTAGAACCTTTTCCTGTCCACCAGAACCCAAAATATCGCTTACACACCCGAAAAACGTAAATGCACGCGCATGCGCGTAGTGAATGGCGACACTTTTAAATCACTCATAACTCTCTAGAATTAACGGTGACCCCTACTTTTTATTGCTTAGTCTGGTAGACTATGATGCATAGATAACATTTCAGGCATCGCTTTCTATGACGTCACAAAGAAAAATCGTATTTCAGGCATATCTCATGACTGGAGTCGAGTAAGGTACCCAGTAACTTGAGGTCAAAGGTTATTACCGAAGCTAAATATAACCGTCCGCGCGTTGCGACAAGCGCGTACGCGCACGTCGAATTTTAAATTAATGCTTGATAGAGAATTTTAGGTGATGAGGGACATATTTTACCATGCAGTAATACTTGATTTAGATCGCTTGTCACATTTTCTTTAGATTTAATGATCGGAGCGGTTACGCTGATCACCAATTCGTCTCAGTGACGAATTAAAGTCTAGTGATATAATTGCTTAATTTATTGGCACATAATCAACATGTAGGTTTTGTTAATTGGAAATTTGCTTCCTTGTTTGAATGTTTCTATCATATGATACTTGAAACCAAACAGTTCAATTGCTCAACATTGCAGGGCCCTCTGGGAACAGTGCTTGTCACTGCATGAATAGGCTACCCTGGGTAAATAAGACTCCATCATTATTAATAAAATTATGATGATGATGATGATGATGATGATGATGATGATTATTATTATCATTATTGTGATCCAGTGAACTTTTAATTACAATTAACGCTTACATTACCAGAGGTGCAGATATGCACAGCAGCTAATGTGCTATGCATAGTGATAAAATGAGTGCCAAATTGTTATCTTAACAATTGATTCACCATGGTAAATGATTTTTGTATACATATATCTCACATTGGTCAAAACTTAGGCACTGCAACTTATCTGTTACAATTGACACAATTAGCAACCTCAGCCAAGAGGGTATGGGGATTATGAGAATTATGGCTAACTTATTAATTACTTCTTATTGTAATGCACCAATAACAGCTTTGGTACTGAAATGGTGTGGTGAAATACAGCATTTGTTTTCGTCTTGCACTGTGTACAGCATGGCACCACAACATTATGATGTGCCTGTATTATAAGACTACCAGTAGTTCTTTTCTTCTTTGTGGTTACTCCATGACAGTGGTCCTTTAAAGGCAAAGTTCACCCAGACGACAAGTTGGTTTTAATAAAAGCAGAGCAATGAGAGAAACATATTAATGAAAGTTTGGCGAAAATCCACCAAAGAATAACAGAGTTATGAAGTTTCAAAGTTTTAAATTTGTGATGTCACATGCGAGCAGCTCCCCATAGGTCTTGTGATATTAATTCCATAAAAGTGCCATTTTCTCAGAAATTTCAAAAAGGATTTTACCTGTGTATTCAATTATTATGAGAAACATTATTATATACATGCAACTATGAAAAAAAAAACCCTTTCAATTATCATGAACTATTAAAAAAAATGCAATTCATAGAATTAATATAATATGACATAAAGGGAGCTGCTCATATGTGACGTCACAAATTTAAAACTTTGAAACTTCATAACTCTGTTATTTTTTGGTGGATTTTCGCCAAACTTTCATTACTTTGTTTCTCTCATTGTTCTGCTTTTATTAAAACCAAATTTTTCTCATGGTGAACTTTGCCTTTTTAGGGTTAACATATTTAGCAAAACTGTCATGTCAAGCAGGAAGTACCAGAGACCAGAGATGCATAACAACATATTCTTGTACAAGAAAGAGTTAAGGAAAGTGAACATTTCCAACCCCAAAAATGCTGAAATGTAGAAACCATCACAGATGGGCATGTAATTGATGGAATGTTCAGTATGTGGACAGACATGCAAACTGGCATGTTACGAGAATGTTGTTTGTATAGTGTAGTATGTGGTACGTGTACTACATGCTACTATGTTCGATAAAGTGTTGTAAGTGTAGTAAGTGGTAACTGTAATAACATCTACTGAATGTGGCAATGTACTCATACAGAAAGTTCACCTTTGTGAAACTAGCTCTCAACATGTTATTATTTCACTAATCGTAGTGTTTGTGTACATGTGTAAAAATAATTTCATCATTTAGTTTGTTACATTGTAACAAAATTTTTTATAAAATGAAAATAATTGTAAAGGTTTAACAGATAGAATTGAAATATATTTAGCAAGTTTTACCTCTGTGAGATAGATCATATATTGATTTTGCGGTTTGAGTGACAAACAAATATGATACATAGGGATCTAACCCTGACTCTACCTGCCGGTCCCAGGAGAGGTGCAGCCCCATTTGTCCATAAGATTATGCTTAAAACATATCGGTCGTGGCTATTACGAACCGCGATTCACATATTCATTTTTTGTGCGCAATTACACGCAATTCGAAGAAAATCGCGTTTGAAAAAAGTGCACCTTTTCCAACAAAAAAATTCTTTGTTCTCGGCTGTTACTCGATGACGAATTTTAAGCAAAATGACAATATATAATACTCTAGCTTTCGGTCGCATACTGATATTTCGAGCCAATATCAAAAATTATGAATATATCCAGCGATACAATTATTTGGCATTCGCTAAAATCCACTGCTGTCGCGTATCGCCAATCTGTTGCGTGTTATTGCCTATGGACGAAACAATTTCGCGTTGAATTGTTCGAACGGTTCGTAAAACCCGCGCCATCACGTGCGCAGCATAATTTGTGTTCGTTTGTCGCTCCAGCTCAAATTGTTTGGCGTCGTGAAGACCCGCGCGTTACCAGTGGGCGTATACGCTCTTGTACTGTCTGTTGCTGCGCCCCTGTTGTAATGAACGCGATAAGACAAATGTATCGTAACAGGGTTTGTTTAAATATTTATTTAAAACTCGTATATTTCAAAAAGTAAAATTTAACTGTCTAACTCTGGGACACAATCGTTAATATGAACCCAAATCAAATTGACCCATAAACAAACTGTTTGGCGATCGTCAAAAAGCCAGCGACGATTGAAACGCATTTTTTCTCTCCGAAATTAGAGCCCATCATGTAAATTATGTGCTAGTACTGTACTGTTAAATATACAATTAACTGTCAATAACCTCACAAAATCTCATAACCAAATCATCTATCTGTGCAGATACTGGTCAGTGTTTACAGTTAATCTACATATACTTCCTGCTAAAATAAAAAAATATCTAGTCCTAATATGTACATAAGTAGTTAATAACATTTTGTATACGCTTCATACCAATATGAATCATAAAAAGGTTATTCACTACATATTTATTGTTGACAGGCAGTAGTTATATTTACATCCAATAAAATCTCCATCGAAAATCTCCAAGTAAGTACGACAAAAAAACCTTGCACTAGACTGAGTAGTCATTTGTAACCAAATTGATATAAGGTCATATCGTTTGTCCCCGCAATAATTAAATTATGTATAGCCATGGTGTTTTCAATGAAAAATAATGTACATCAGTCATCATCAGTCGTGTGTATGAAGGAACAAGTCTCTTTGGCCTATCTGCCTCACAGTTTCAACTATAACTTTGATATATTGCCAATATTTTTACCTGTTGTTTGGGGGGAGGGGCGTGGGGCGTGGGTGGGTAGGAGGGAGAGTGGAAACCTGGCATTGTATAAAATGTTAAAGAAAATTGATAAAAACAATGTAGCACAAAATTGTAATAATATCCAGCATATATAACTATAGAATTATAATATATTCCATTACAAATAAAAAACTACCATCCAAATAAAAAAAGAGAAACAATGAAGAATAAAATGTTATATTAATAGAAAACATTAATTATTCTACTGATTTACATGCACGGTTCTAAAATATTACAATCCCCACATACAGGATCGAGATTTAAATTGAGAAATTATATGACAAAAATATAACTGATACACTTTGGACGACATACAGGTATTGTGATATAATACTCATAATTAAGCGTCTGATAAATTTAAGAAAAAAGACAATAAATAAACTGTATTTTGTTTATATTTTAGTCATAACATCATCAAATCTACTGAGAGATTTCAGAGAGTAGTGTATTAAGATAAAAAGTTCATTTCTTGAAATGTTGCACATTCTCACACCGCAATTGAGTATTCATGAAACTTCAGGCATACACTATTGTTGTAATTATAAATATTTAATAAGCAACAGTGGTGAAAAGGAAAGATTTACGACATTAAAATGAAGTGACCCAAGCCAATACAAAAAGTCAGATTTATGACACCTGTGCACAATAATCAATATGATAACAGTATTTTCAATATGAGAGTATATATAAAAAAAGAAACACTAATTCGAGAATATATATCGAATTCACAATGAAATAAACTGCCTTCAAATACCACTAAAAAAACTACATTGAACATTCGTATGCAACCGGCATAAAAAGGACTATACTACAAGCATTAAAATGATACTCATCTTGCACCATCTATCTAATTCACTCTGAATGCTACCCACCCTCCACCTAAATCAGCATCACACTAAATCTATCTATCCATCACCATCATCATCCTAAACTATCGACCCATCCCAGCCTAATCAACTCCCTGGCTGATTTTCTAAAATGCTACACACTTCAGACACTAAATTGAATCAAGACTATTACTAGTTTCAGAAATCTGCAGTTGTTGATGGAACGCGACTTAACTTCTATTACTCTGCTCCATTACTGTACACACTGCTAACCAAGCAACAAGACACTCCCAAATTTCTCAGCATTTCAAATCATCCTTTCATTACGTTCATACCAGTCCTGAGAATCAGTGGATTTGTTAAGATTGTATTTGTATTATCCGTGCTTCTCAGAAGTTATCACTCTGGCTAGCTGGTACTTGTAAATCTTTGTGTTAGTAATAATTCAAATCGTTTTATTCATTAAAACTTAAGACTTTCCATTTACACCTCTTCATATTTACTCATGTATATTAATCATCACTGAGTTAGTAGAGATCTACCATACATGTAATGACAGAGATGTCTCCGCGAAAATGGTCAACATTATCAATTAAAGAATTATTTGTCCATAGGATTTAGTCTCCATAGATAAATTACAGTCAGATTTAACGTCACGAGAACAAAGAATCAATATTAAATGTATGTTAGTGTGCATAAATAAAGCTCTGCAGAACTTTCACATAAGGGCAACCAAGGCAATAACTGTATTACCTACACAAGCAGGCAAGGGCCTTACACTTAAATGTCCTCTAACGTCACAACAATCATGTGTCTTTTCACAATGAAATATAAAATCAATAGTGTGAATATTTTTAGATCCTATACTTTGTACCAGTCTGTTAAGAGCAAAATAATCCAAAAGAAGGCAATATTTCTCTATAAAGCATCAGGGCCTAAACATAGCATGGCACTGGACGAAGAAATAACGACCGACTGAATTGGTTTAAGGTTTCTGTTGCAAGAAAATTTTTGCGAGATTTTAAATCAACACATAAATTATCTGTTCCCTAATACCGTTCTCATTAAGCAAGGCTGCATCTGAAAGCAACTTATCCCTAGAATTTCTCACACCAAATTATTTGGTTTCTTTTTTCTTAACATGACAATATTTAAGAACTGACTAGCTTAACATTATGAATTAACGTGTGTGGACATCCGATGTTAAATGTAAACTCATGTGTGGTAAATATTCCTAAAATAATATATGTACCTTTATACCTAAACTAGTTTCACATATTCATTTTCAAGTATTTTGAGGTGTGATCTATTGCAAAACTTAGTTAATATTGCAGTGGGCTGTGGTCTTCAAATCTCAATGTTGCCGTTTGCTTATGTTGTGTTCCGTGTAGATGCTTAGTAATTTATTTACAGATTGTCACATTATAATTAATATGCAGCATCACAGCTAACAAATGAATGAATAAGTACAAAGTAGGTGTACCTATACGGTCCTCAATAGTACATTCCAATTTATACATTGTCCTTTGAAATTCCACGAACAGATAATCCTTGTGAGTGACCACAAACACTGCAAATCCTTACAACTGTGCATGCATTCACTTAGCCTTAAATCAAAGCAAACCAATGTTACTTCCCAGCAGTGATAGTCCAACGACATAAGACGCACAATGTATCCTCATTGTGTAAAATCAGTCATCCTATTGTTTGGATTGTCAATGGAACTGCTCCTTGTGCTTAAATGCTCGTATTGTATGGCCTAGTAATTTTATTTCCAGCCGTGTTACTAATATTAACTGCTAAGATCATGATCAACGATAAAGTGAGAAATCTGTGTATATAGGTATATTTGGCGTATAATTGACTTAAAAAAAATGTATAGTGAATACAAATTACAGGAAAAAGATCACAGGTAACAGTGAAATAAATACTTTGTCGTGTCAGCCAACGTTCATACAATCAAATAAACTAGATTAACGTTCAATTAAAACATTTAATTCAAAAATATATATGATTCTAACATTTACTGGCTGCTTGCTCTAATGGCTAATCTTTTTCTTTGAATGCATTTCAACTACTCTGATAAATGCAGCTTGCATAAACATATCATTATGTGAGTTTTTAACCAAGATCTGGACATGTCATTGGTCCAACTATCAGTGTCATGAGCAACCTTTGTCACATGACGCATAATGTATTGCTACATCATATGATTTAGCTGTTATAATCAATGAAATGAAATCCTCAGATTATAATCAACAGAAATAACTAAATGAATACAACGAGTTCACGCTAGTTGCCACAGAACAACAAAACAACACTCAATACCTGTTACACTGTTTCTTTAAACAACATAGGTACTACTAAATTCAAATGACACGATTAAACATTGACAACTCAAAATTGTGTGAACACGACCTGCAAATTACTCCGATATAGTTTAATCTAGTGTTGCCGTGGTATCTAATAGCTTTGAAAACCTAAGGAAAGGAAAAATTTTGCACATTAACGTACGCACTGAATACCAAGCTCCATGAGTGAGAAGTAACCTACCAGTGGTAGCTTACATGACCAAACTCATAACATAACCAAACACTGTGAACATTTACATTTTCTATTCCATCCCTCACTGCGATTGACACAATGGAGCTCATCAATTTATGCAATCATTGAATAATATGTACAAGTATAATATCGATTCAAATTATAACAGAGCTAGTACTCCAAACTGTTACAGATAGCAAAAAATCTATTGCTACTAGGGTGGAGATGAGAAATTTTATATTGCTCAACACAGTACATTAACATGTAGGCAAGAAATGGTGAGCCCGCATGTCCTTTCCGCAGACCATTACTTTTCAGTAGACAGCTACAGTACATGTACATTACTCACATCAAAGCATTTAGTTACGTAAATAATCCTGTGTGATATATAAATCATTTCAAGAAACTTTTAGAAAATACCCGTCAATAACTTTCTCAAACTTGTTGCATACACACATCAAAAATTGTTCTACAGTCATGTACAAGGACTACATTAATGTTAATCCATAAATTGATTGCAATACACAATCACTTAAATGAAAAGGGTGAATCAGATGGTAACTCTAAGTGAAGCACAAGTTTCCAAAGCAAACGTGTAAGGGAAGGGGAACAGCTTTGTATTGCTCCATTAACAATTATAAAACTAGTACGAAATAATACACTATTAACAGGCTGAGAGACAAATTGCTAATTATTATCGCAAAAAAAAAAAAAAAAAAAATCCTACTTCAAATCCAAAGAGGTGATATGAAATATAACAAATTTTGGAACCTTCTTGCACATCAAGCTAGTATTTCATCTTTCACACCAGAACACGCAGTATATACAAAACAAACCTTAAAAAATAGGTCAATCCACCACGACAATTCAAAAACATCTCCAGAATCTACCACATCCTGCTTCCATGTCTCACGAACACAAACGACAAAGCGAGCATCATTACACAATAAAAATACCCAAAATGGTCTCCCAGGTAAATCGCAATTACCGATATAATACAGAAGAGCATAACCGACTGCTTATTTGTGATTGCTTCTGACATCTTCTGACAATGCCGACAAATAAACAAATTCTGGAGATATAATAAAAAACATAAATAAACTATGATATAAACACTAAACTTCTGAAGTAGCAAAATATAAAAACTGTTTAAACAATGCACAGAAGGAATTACCACAAGCACTTTGGAGAAAAATATTGTTATACCGTTGGTAGATAATAAAAAAAAAATATGTTTTTTTAATATTATGCTTTTCTGAAGTTTAGGATTAAATGCGTTCGCCATTTTTAAACTGCCCATTACGTGGTTTCTTTGAAATGCAACCATAGTGGATGCATACTAACACTACGGTGACGATCACTTAAATACAATACATATTGAACGAAAAGAATTATACATAATAAAATCATTTTTTTTTTGGGGGGGTGAGGGCTTTTTGGTGGGGGGGGGGGCTTTCTTTCACTCACGCGGAGCAACCGCCTATCTCAGACTTCCTCTTGTGGGGGAGCGAGGGAACCTTCAGAATTTGGTTCCGCGAAGCGAACAGTCCCACCCTTTTTGAGGTCGTTGCATAAAAGAGGGTGGGCCTATGCTGAGGGGTTTTGTGTTTGTGTGTTAAATGGGAATGGCTTTTTTTTTGCGTTTTGGCGATGGGGTGGCAGTGCCGTGTGTCGTGGAATACGCAAACGGACCCATAAATTGGGATTTTTTAATTTTTTTATTATTTTTTCGCAATGGGGTCACCTATTAGAGCGGTGTCGGGTGGTCTGGCGGCTCTCCATTGTACCTGGCTGACTGTTTTCCTGGTCGCCTTCGCACCGTGTTTGCGTTTACCCTGTGCTGGTTCCTCTATGTAGTGAATGTGGTTACTAGTCGAGCGGGCGCGTCGCCGCAGTTCCCTGGACGATAGATGGTCGTTTTTGCATGGATGAGAGACTGGAACCTTTTCCCCCTTTTTGGTTTGTAGTCCAGTCGGTCATGGTTCAACCACGCATGTCATGCATTTGCCCAAATTTTTTTTGTTCATTCTTTAATTGGTTTCGACGCCTACATGCAGTCTATATGTCTGATTTAGATTGTATTTTCTTGTTTTATTTATGCAACCAATGAAAGAAGCCTTTATACAAAATTCTATTTCTTTAAGGTAATCCCAGCTTGGTGTGTATATATTATGTATTTTCACTGGATGCATGTATTGTTATATTTCCTGGAATTAAATAAATAAATAAATAAATAAATAAATAAAATAAATAAGTTTGTGAAAAAAAAACATACATGTATCAATCCACAAATGGAAATCCTGACAATATATCACACACCAAACCGAGAACTGAGCCACAAAATTGCCTCAGCCGGGCCAAAATACACATCAAAATCTGAGATATAATTCAATTTGCATGAAAATATATGCACACTAGACGTTTATGACTGATTTAATAATGCCTGCCTCTCTGAATATGCTTGCTCTCATACTTTCTCTCATGCTACTCTCATCGCTGTATCGTTCGCGTCTCCGCACTGTATCCCTCCCTACCATACCAACTGCATGAATCCACGTAACGCAATCAAGCTTGGCAGGCATAGCAAAACAACATGATCGTCTGCCGCACAGAGGCGTTGCAAAATCGGCCTACATGACGTTGTGATGCGCAGTTGTACATGGCCAGATAAAACAATGATCACGAAGCCTGCATTCAATAGCTGTGTCGCAGACGATCATAAATTGTTTGCACCTAGCCCGTGCATCTACGTGATCTGTACTGTAGGGATACTGGTGCAGAAAAAGCGAAATGATACATGCGTGTAGTGTCGCGCATGATCTTCGCGCGACAAAATAAATGTATTTTGGGTGATCTGGCTGATATTTTTGCTGAAAACCAAGTCAAGGTCGCCTTTAAATGTAAGACGTGTGAGGAGAAGAATATTTCACGTAGGAAATATCAATCGCTGAGAAGAGTACAGCCGCATATACTTTCAGTAAGAAAGTGTTTTAGAGCATCTGTTATCAAGTACACGACGCTACAATAAGTTACTATTTGATATTTAATTGCAGCCTAATATTCGGAATAAATAATATGATAATTATTCAATATCGGCTCTCGGATTTTCTTACCGTATATCGTAAATGATTCTCTAACGATAACAGTCCTACTTATATCTACAAACCAGTCAGGTTAATGGGAGAATGTGGGGCAGTGAATACGTTATATTGAGTGTTTACCATTTTTACTTTTTAAAAGCACTACAAATCACATTTTGAAATACACATTTTTCAAGGCTTCATCCTAATCCCTATCAAAGAACAAAAGTATGAGATTAACATAGATATGTCGGTACTGGATGTCGGGTGATAGGTTTTTTTTAATGAGTATTTATTTTTTGTTCAGTATTCCAGGATGCATTGAAAATATTGCTATATTCAACTTCTTTTCCTGGATATCTGTTTTCTCTGGATATTTTCTTCCATATATAATAATAAAACATAACATCCATTACAATTCATAAACTTCCTCTCCACGATTAATTGCCTCCGAAACAGATATTCTTGATATCACTCCACGAATTTGCCGATTGCAGACCGCTTTATCACATAAGAAATGTCGATCAAAAGTCGCAACGAGTGCTTCCGACTCTCACCCCACCGCCACGGAAGATTTGCAGCCTTTGCCTTTTGTCACTTACTCGGTTGGAGCGTCATGTCCAGAAGGCCGAAATCAGCCACACCGACCGCGCAGCTATTGCGAATTCTCATAGTTTCCTAGTGTTCGCGAGCGAAATTCTTATTTTTTTTATAAAGATAAAGATGTTATACATCCGTACTTTTGGCAGCTAGTCAACACAGTTTATTGTTGTTGATATTTACTTACAATGATAGTGGTAGTACTATGTTCATATGAAAAATATTAACTACTACATGCATCGTTTCAACTTGTCCTAACCGTCATCAATATGACTTGCAGTCCCACACATTGCCATCGATGTTGTGGTCTGTAGTTGCTTACAGCATCAAGTTGCGCAGCTTGCTAGGAGTCGCGAAGTCGGCCCACTATACCAGGTTTTAATGGCTATTTTTTTCCGCGTATTCGGAATACCGGAAATTTATTATACCGACATTACTTAGATTAATAGCTCCACATTTTTTTAAAGAATTAGTCATGATTTACAAGTCCATCACCTCGTCCCTTCATTATTAATACAATAAACGGTATCTAGTTATGTGGTTGAAAGTTTGGATATCTATACATGATGAATAGGGCTGATCATCCGTTTAATTAATAAATATTCCATTTAAACGGTGCTACCTAATGCTTTACAGATTAAACGGATTGTGTCAAGTCGCAAAATGCGATGTCAAAAACAATATGTCGGGATGACAGCTTCCTTTTCAGTCGGATATTATTAGCCTGCTAATATCTAAGTTCGTATGCACTAAGAGGGACGCGGATTCGTTTTAAGATTAGAAATTAATTAGCGCTAATTAATGAATTCCGTATAACACCAATAAGATTCGTTGGAGTTTCGTTTTTTAGATAGAAATTATAAGCGCTGATGTAAGGTCCCGTATTACGCTAAAAAAGATGCGGGAGTTCCGTTTTTTAGATAAAGAAGTTATTAACGCTGATGATAACATTTTTCGTATTAAGTGCTACAAAGGATCGCACGGGAGTTCATTTTTTAGATGAGAAATTATTACGTGATATCAATTCCGTAGAACAGCTAAAAAGATCGTTGGAGTTGTTTTGCTAGGATTAGAAATATTAGCTGCTGATGTAAAAGAAGATCGTGGGGTTAGTCTTGTTTTTTTAGGATCAAAAAATATTACCACTAATATTCAAGTTCCGTAACACACATTACCTAAAAGAAGTTTGGAGTCTTAAAATTAGGATGTCTATGTTTTTGAATAGCGAAAAAAAAAGGTAAAATCGTTTACAACTTACATGAAATTTGTAAACTTTTACACCTCTGACCGGGCGTCGTTAATTACGGTAAACGACCGTATACTCGCCCTACTGATGAATTGTGTTTCATATGAGAAAAACTATAAACGATATGATACCCAGACGTATGTTTCTTCTGAATTTCCGGATTTAAATTTGCTCAAATTGCGAATCATGTTTATTTGCGTTCGCGATGACCAGCGGATAGACTGATTGGTTCAACGGCTAACTAATGCGCAACAGACCTTGCTAAGGTTACCGGACAATTTTGGAACTAATGGATAGCACGCCCTCAGCACGTTAATGTCACTGTGCAAAATTTGAAGTTTAAATGTCCCAGATTTTCCACCAAAACTACGTATTCTACTTCTTTCCAAAGGTTCTTATGACAGGTTTTATTTTAATCTTCACATGT
>JZLH01S0283892.1:1645-16053 GCA_001188425.1 Eucidaris tribuloides
TTCACGTCCTATCCGAGGGACGAGGTAATGGTGATAAAGTGCCTTACCCAAGGACACAACCGCCATGGCCCGGCGTGGATTCGAACCTCGGACCTCTAGGTCCAGAAACCTGGTCTTATTCACTAAGCCATGACACCTCCCCAGTATCGGAGGTAATGAATTTGGCTCATTCTTGTATATTCAATTTAAGAGGTTACAATGTGAAATGTAATAAAAATGACTTGAAGTCCGTGTGCGAGAAAACTACCCCATATCCGTGAATTTTCTTTACTGATAATTTGATCAGAAACCAGACAATAAAATGCTATGAACCATTTGATTGGCCCTCTGGATCCTTGGTGTTTTGTTGGCTATTGTTCATAATTGCATTTATTATACAAAAAGTAATAATAATATTTTTTATTTACCCAGGGAGGCCACTTCAATCAAATAGACTGATCTTCCAGCGGGCCCTGCATAACATAAATGCTATTATTACCCCTCTCTATTCTAGAATGCCGAGCGCCTGGGTAGAAAGCAGAAGGTACCATTTTTTAAAAAGTCTTTGGTATGACCCGGCCGGGGCTCGAACCCACGACCTTCCGATTGTGAGGCGGACGCTCTATCCACTCGGCCATCACATCGTCTATTACTTTTATTTGACCTGAAATGCCATTCATTTTCAAGTGGCTTGTTTACGTCGATACGAGCTGAGAGTACAAGTTCGGGTTCGTCCTGTTATTTTGTATTGAAAACCTAAAACATCAACATGTACCTCATTTGTTAATACTTTAAGCAATGTATGGCGTCTAGGAGATGTATAATTGATTTTCGTATGAACAGGAAAATTGTACTACACCGTACTGTATTTATAGGACCAACATAGTAAGTGTGGAAAGAAAATCATTCCTGGTCGTCAGAAATTTGTGGAATGACTGTAGAAAATGATTTTGCACTCAATATATTCTTTTATTGTACTAGACGAGAAAAATTAAATAGCTTTCTAATTGAAAAATACTTTGTAAAACCTGTAATTATCTTCCTTCTTAATATTACAATTTGTGCATTTTCAAATTATAATTGCTGTAAATGCATTAAATGGACATTAATATAATATTCTATGTCAACTCTTAACATGCCGAAGTCGCAGATTTGCACTAAATATGCCTAATACACTAAAATCCATTGAGGTTCAAATCGTCTGACATGTTAAGAGTTAATAAATCTATAATGCATGAGATAAAAGGATAATGATGTATATAATGGTGTATATAATCTACTGAAATACTAGTAATGTAAGTTCATTGGCATATAAAAGCATGAACGAATGTGTTAAATAGTATATGTACCTTTTCAGAATTCAAGCACAACGTCTATTAAATAGATAATAGAAATAAGGATTCGGCAATCTCTTTACTTGTATTGTGTGATGTCAAATATGTACTCGTAAAAAATAATTGACACATTTGAGGGAGAAGCCTATTTGAAATTGTCAAACCCAATTTGCCTTACAGTTCGAACGTTTCTAGTGTTTTCGAGAAATCACAATTAGTATCTGTTTGCTGTAAACAAGCCATTAAATAACCGTCTTCACAGTGGATTTTGAAGTTCAACATGACTAAACCAGTGAGTGATCTTTAAATTGGAGGCAGTTTATATGTTACAGTTTGGTATAAGTCAACCAAAAAAGTACAATTTCGTATGACGACATCGAACGGGGAAATGTGAACTTTGAGTGTTTAGATGAACCCAAAATTCTGTGAACTGATGAGAAATCAGATGTTTGTACTTCGTGTGAATTCTTGACCCGAGTGGCTCCCCATAGATACTGATTAAAACCTAAATGGCTTTAACCCGTAGGCACGAGATATCTCATGCGAGGTGCATGGGAAATGCGTTTTAAAGCATCTTTCAATTGAAACCTCCATGTGGGTTAGTGTGTACAACATTTAAAGATAACACTGCGCAGTTTCCTACAACAGTCGACGTCATTTGATTCTGTCAATACACTCATAGCAACGCAGGTCTCGATTTGATATCAGTTTATGAAGAAACTAAAGAGCAAAACGGGTCTAATTTATGAAGTTGTTCATAATTGCACGAATAGAAGGCGTTTTCAGCAGATGATTAACGTGATTATATAAATGGTTATGGTGTGTTGCGTTTAATGTAATATTTCATAGTGCTAAACTCTAGGAATATGAAATCATTGTATTATGGAGAATCAATAGTGTAATGTCGATCTGAAAAAATGTACATTTTATTTTTCTTCCTCCTGCGTTATGGTCAGGAAGTGATGGGCTGATTCTTCTAGCCATTGAGTTTTATTCATTGACTGCATGTTATATTTCAGAACATTTTGTGCATTTTCAAAAAAATATTGTGTATGAGATTTTGATGTTAATAATTATTATCATGTGTTGTAGATGCATACTTTTATTTATGTATTAAAATGATTTTTTTTTTTTGCAAACTGATATATCACGAATGTTGTAATAAATATTATAGTCAAATAATTGTCAAAACTCAACCACAAAGTCTGTACACGTGTGGTGCAAATTTGCACTCAGCAGCCGTAATTTAGCACTTCATTTTTTGTATGATTATTAAAAATTAGGCTTTTTTTATTAAACTAATTTATTCGCTTTAAGTGACTTTATGTGTACTTGTATGGATTCAAATACTTGAGAATAAACTATGTTTCAAATAATGTACACAACGCTAAGTATAAAACTTTTCATCGGTATAATGTAAAACTTAGACCGCATGCACATTCTTCTAAACTGTTATCATTTTCACCACGATTAACTTAAACAGAAATATACACGTAGCCCATCATACATACCCAAAAGAAACGTTATCACAAAGTCGTAAGCCGGTTTAGGCATGCATGGGAAGGTGCACATTTTGGAGGACTGGAACTCAGGACCGGTGCTAGGGCAAAATCATGGGGGGGGGGCGTGAAATTCGATACGGGGACATTTTGCCAGGCCCCCCCCCCCCCGCCAAAAAAAAAAAAAAACATTTTTTCTGCAGCCAAACAGCATCCGACAGAGGCGGGTGACACCGGCCGGCGAACCTCGAGAAGCATTTTCCTTGTCAAAAAAGTATAGTTTTCTCCTGCCAAACTGCATCCGACAGCGGGGGAACAAGGACCGAGGACGGCCTGCCAAAACCAATTTCTTCCTGGCCAAATAGCAAGAAGGGGAGCACCATCAACAAGCGGGAGGGGGGGGCAAGGGGGCAAGGGGCAACGACGATGAAAAGCATCCCCCCCAAAGAAAAAAACGGATCAAGACAAAATATACAATTTGAGGTACTGATGTTGTTTATAGGGATACCCAGGATTTTTTTTAATGGTGTATGCTACATGTAGTTTTATGTATAGATTAATGCAAAAATCCCCTCCCATTCCCCCAATAGGTCTTTAAGTCCCCCCAAATTGTTCTTTGTTACAAATCGCTGCGACAAACAAAAAGTCCACAACAACGCATAGTGTATGTTTGTGTGTGTGTATATGTGTGTGTGTGTGTGTGTGTGTGTGTGTGTGTGTGTGTTGTGTGTGTGTGTGTGTGTGTGTGTGTGTGTGTGTGTATGTGTTTGTGCGTGTGCGTAAGTATATGCGTGTGTCTGTCTGTGCGTGCATGCGTGTGCTTGTGTGAACATGCATTGTGATAGACCCTTCTGGACAGTAACCCGCCCCGATAACTCTGAATGTTATGTACCACTTCACATTTTTGAAACAATTTTTTTTTCAATCTAACGTTACGTTTTAATTTCGTCCTAAAATAGTAACTACTGGTTTTATTAAAATCCGTTTACTCGTCCCACATTCATTTCATCGTGTAGGTCTTCGCTACGCTATGCACGTTAACAATTAAAATTGAAATCCTTAGTATGAAAACCTGACAATCTACAAAGACAACACCTTCACCAAGACAAAAATTCCCATTTCCAGCATTCCCGTGATGATTTCCGAAGGAACTTCTTCGCCATATCTGCACACATCTTAGGCACCTACAGGATGCACACAAAAGATACGAGAAATATATATGAACAAATTAACTGAATCTGGTCTACACATGGGCAAAACACAAGTGCACGTTATTTCGTTATTTGCCGACGTTTCGTTATTCCGAAAGGCATTATAACACGGAATTGGGATTGATTAACTACAAGAGTACAATAGGATAGTTATGTGTTCGGTTTAACCAACCATTTTAATAACAAGCGCCACCTAGCGACAAGAACGGCCTCCGTTTGGCCGTACTCCGCTTTTGAATTTCATAATTTTCTTCCCATTACTTTTCTTTTCTTTTTGGGGGTGGGGGTAAGTCTTAAAACATGCAACGATGGCCCTCTTCTACGACACTTCTTTCTCCTTCAAGTTGTCTTCAAAGTTTCTACAGCCGTAGTACAAGGGTGGTCTACGGTACTTAGGTATTCTTGCTCTTGAGTAAAGTGTACGGCCACACACTAACAAGTTCTGCGTGAAATCGTTGCCTAGATACGAGTTGTATGAAAGGTACACGTGAGGAAGAATGGATAAAAGGTGTTCTCATTTCAATAAATGCAATAGATATCAGGGGCGGATCCATTCGTCCGGAAAATTTTACGGTCAAATCTTTTTCCACGGCCATCGTTCAATTTTAAAATGAGGGAGAAAATTAAGCAGGGTATAGGTTATACTGTATATGACAATGATTGAAAAGTGTTATTTATCACACTTGATAGAAAACCAATGCAAATCGGGTTTTCATTTTCTCTGTTGATGGGACCACAAGTAGCTTTCGAAAGCATATCGACCGACCCATTTATAATAATTGAGCTTGATGGATTTACGGTCGGACCTTTGCCATGTCGTTACGTATTATAATTCATTGTAGCTGAACTTCGTTATTTACCTTTTTTTCTCAAATTGAGAATTGAGAATTAAAGTTGGTAAGATAATTTTATATTATCTGCCGGTTTGTAAAACAAATCAAATGATCATAAACTTCTCCATAAATCACAATTTGCTTGAATTGTAAAATGAAAAATTAAGGTAAACAGAGTTATAGCACACAAATTGATAACTGTTATTTATCACACTTACCTATAATAAAATAAGACTCAAGTGTACGAAATTAAGGCGTGTCATTTTAACGAACGGTTTCGAGATTCCTGTATAAAGACACTTATCATTCTATGCTGGACTCGTTTCAGCCTCACAATACAGGTGATAGAACGATTATACTGCACGACTTTTTGCCGTTGTCTCATCCATTGGGGATACAAGGGATACAAGGTAAGTGTCAACCAGTATAATTATTAAAAAAAAAATCCCATTTATTTTCAAATTGCTTTCATTCAATAATACAATTTGTCAATTCCGAATCGTCTTAAGATGCTGTTACGTAAATTTCATCAATTATGATGAGGTAAAATTCAGATGACCTTAACATCTTATTAACCCTTTGATGCTACAATCTGAAATATAGTCGAAAATCTGGAGCCCCCCCCCCCCCCCCAAGACTTTTCAGAATCTGTTATTGGTGTGATATGACCTCTGGGTATAAACCTTTCAAGTAAAAAAAAAATCGCCAAAACTAAACTTGTGCTTTAACTTTATGTTTCTAAGAAAAAAATGATGCTCATCGGTCATCACCGAGCAAGATATCCCAAAAGTTTAAATATTAAGTAAACTATCTGTCACGATTTTATTATCTTTTTATTACAAGGAATGCATTGGATTTGAAGAAAATTCTGCGATCTTCTTTGGCTTTAATATAGATCCTATCTACCTAAAACTTATTGAAAATGCATTTTTGGAAGATAATTATTTATACCTTATTCTTATCCTATTTGTTTTGTTTTTAATAAATTTACTTTCACATTTGGGGCTAAGATGATTATACAACGCCTTTTAATTAAAGACTAGTTGAGATTTCTTTAGCGGCCATATTTTCACATGGTTCTAAATTATAAGTGGTGGTAAAAATTTCTCTTTGTGCAGTACAAAACCATTTTCGGTAAATTGTGAACGCTTTCAATGCGTCACATCTTTTTCTTTGTAATGTCCCGTCTGTCACGGTCATTTATTTTTTTTATTTTTTTTAAATTTATTTATCTATTATTTTTGGCTTCCATTTTCTTGTTTTATAATGTAGTTTGTTGACAAAACTGTAACCTGCAAAACTATGTTTTGTTTCAAAAACATTCACTGGCGAGGGATATTTTCAAATTTGTCAATAAAACAATTGAAAGTGTGTTAATTTGTGTCCCATTTATCAACAGCATCTTTTACCTTAATTTGCCAGTAAAGGTTATTTTTTTTTGGTGCACAGCAAGACTTTGTTATTTGGTTTCATTTCTTTTTCACAGAAAAACGATCGTCCAAAAAAAATCGTTGTCCTCATGTTACCAGCTAACATGCACGGAAAACAGGGATATTATCTCTTCAGGATACACCTCGAACGGGGTATAAGCAAAATCATGCTTTCGATCTTTGCAGTGGTGATTCTTCAAACATTGGCAACAACAGTACCAAGCGATTCAGCAGTAGCTGTTGAAGTGGGAATCCAACCCAAATCTGCAGAGTGCAACTTCTCACAAAAAGGCAAAAGATTAGAGGCGAACTGTGGGTCCCTTAGACTCACTGAAGTACCTTCTGGTCTACCAACTAAAGTGACAGAACTGGACCTCAGAAGCAACAAAATAACAACCCTGATGAATACATCGTTCCAACACCTGCCAAATCTGATATCTCTTGACCTGAGTAAGAATAACATAACTTTGAGTGAAAGGAAAACTTTCTCTCCACTGCCACGGTTAAGAAACCTTTCACTTCGTTCCAATAACTTAAATACGTGGAATAATAGGCTTACACACAACATTCATTTGGAAGTGCTAGATTTAGGTTCCAACAATTTGATGTCTATTCCACTTAACGCATTGAGATCACTGAGCCGATTAAGAAAATTAAGCCTTTCCCGAAACAACATTAAAACGTTGAATTTTACAGGTTATGTAAGTAGCAACACCTGTTTGCTAGATTTATCATATAACGATGTTTCATCACTTTGTGCCGAGGATTTTTTGCCACTGCAAAATTTCCGTATACAAATGTTGGATCTCTCTTTTAACAAATTAACACACTTAAGCGATTTTACCTTTCGACACTTGAATCAAGTGAAAAGGTTAACGATATATGAGAATCATATTCAAAACTTTAGATTAAATGTCTTCTTTGGTATGACAGAACTTTTATACTTAAACATAGGTAACAATCGGATAAAAATTATCGAAGTACTAGCACTTAATTCAACACATACAACCCACGAAGTTCCGCCATTGCTGACTTTAATATTGTATAAAAACAGAATTGACTCCATTCCTGCAAATGCATTTCACAGTTTAAATAAACTGCTTGAATTAAGTTTGGTATCATGTAATTGCAAATATTTAAACAATTATTCGTTTGTGGGACTGCAATCTTTACAAACTCTAGATTTATCCGACAATGAGCTGTCTGTCATCTACAGTCAGATGTTTATGGTATTGCCAAAGTTACAAACGCTCAAATTGTCTAGAAATAAGTTGAGGTCAATGACTCACATACAATTTAATGGGCTTAAAACACTCCGTGACTTGTCACTAGATAGAAATAATCTTGAACTGATAGAAGGGGGACTTTGGCATTTACCTTCATTACGCACTTTAGATATATCACGCAATCGTTTGACAAGGTTAGACACAACTACTGAAGGGCTGAACAATCTCACAAAACTTAATTTGTTTTTTAATCCAGTCGTCATGATTACAAACGATGCATTTGTCGGATACGAAAATCTCCAGTCCCTAGATTTATCTTTTTCATCTGAATGCGTGATTCTATACAGCCCATTTAAAACTAATAGGCATTTACAAGAATTGGATTTTTCAAATTCAGTTTTAGCCTTGAATCTTTCTTTCCTGCCACTAACAGGACTGCATTCACTTCAAAAACTTAACATGAAGAGGACATTCCAGGTCCCATCGGACTTGTGGGATAATCAAAAAAATATCTCCGTATTTGCCCCTTTAATAAGTCTCCAGATATTGTACTTAGGGGGTAATAACTTGGATGGTATATTTCCAGGAACATTTAACGGCTTGAGTAAATTAAAGATATTAAAATTAGACAAGTGTAAAATCTCTAGTTTGCATCAAGATATGTTTGAAAACTTAACGTCTTTAGTCAAGTTACATATGGATCACAACAGTCTTGTACAACTTTCGCCCGGTCTTTTTGCAAACTTGCCATTGTTGGCTTTCGTCTTTGTTCGACAGAATGCCATAGAAAAAATTGACAAGAAATTGTTCCAAAATAATAAGCACATCTCGGGTCTGTACATTTCGAATAACGCAATTACTTTTATCGAAGACAAAACCATACTTCCTAAAGTAAAAATTGATTTATCGAATAATCCTTTGACATGTACATGTACGATGCGATGGTTTAGACAATGGTTAGATGAAAGTAATGTCTCTTTGATCCACGCTAATCAAACCATTTGTTCCATTTCATCTTTGCCACAGTATGTAGGAAAGCCTCTACTTAGCTTCAACCCCAGTCAGGTATGTGGGCCGAACATTACGTTGTATATTTGTACCACCTTAGCCATAACATTATGTTTGGCTGGTATTGCATTGGCCTACCGTTATCGGTGGTGGATCAAATATAAATGGTTCCTCCTTAAATTACTGGTTATAGGGTATTATGAGATCGAAGATGACCGTGAACGTCTGGATTATCTGAACGATCTAAATATCATTTATCATGATGATGACGAGGAATGGGTGAATGATGTATTGAAACCAGGACTGGAAGAAAACCTTCCTAACTTTGATCGAGTTGCTTATGGCGATGATGACCTGCCACTTGGAATGTTTTACATGGATGCGATCATACATCAATTAGATAACAGTTATAAAACAGTTCTATTAATAAGCAATGCTGCAGTTAATAATCATTTATTTATTTCCAAATTACATATGGCTGTACAACACATGAATGATCAACAGGTAGAAAATGTCACCCTAGTGTTTCTGGAAGATATTCCTGATGATCAGTTACCTTTCTTAGTGAGGTTATTCCTTAGTAGAAACAAACCATACCTACTATGGAGAGATAACATGTATGGACAGAGGTTGTTCTGGGAAAAGTTTATCAAGACTATGAGAACTAACAAGAGAATGAATCATGTTATACCAATTTAAAACAGGAAGCAAATTGTTGGGCGTTGATGACATTCAAATGACAATTTAAAGCCATTGTTCTAAAATTGGAGTTCAAACAAACTTTAGATTGTTCAAGAGGTGATGCAAGCAATAGCCAAATGATTAACCTTATTTACATTGTAAAACAACAAACTATACTTCTCGACAACGAATTTAACTCATGATATACGGTTATGCCTTCCTTAAAATTTCTCATATCTTCGTCTCAAGAGCACACAATCAATACAGTCTTAAACATAGGTAAATTAACAGAGCGGTTGCACTTTTTACACAAGGAAATGTTTATAATGTTTGTTGTGTCACAGAAATTGTAAAGGAATGTGCATCCCACAATATCGTTTCAGAACAAAAGTTGTAAATATGAGCAAGTGTTTATGTTGACATAATGGAACAAGTTTGCAAAAAGTATTCTGAACTACGCTGAATTATCACATCGATATCTCTTATTGACAGGCTACTCTACAGAAGAATACTCTCAAAAGAACTGAAACAGCCAATTTCATCAGATTGAGAAATTATGATTTTACATCTAAATTATTCCGTAACAATATTAATTCTTAAATCATTATTAATTATATCGTTGAAGAATTTCAGTGGCTATATATTGATAAGTTGCTACATTTAAATCAACTTGTATCAATAAGCGCGACTTGTTTCGCTGGCGAGTGTGCTTGACAAAGAATGATAATTGTCTAAAATGAAAAGTACACGTAGTAGAAATCTCGAAGATATCGGTAAACACTACAATAGTAGTTGTAGAATGACTGTACTTTACTTTCATATGATGTAAACGGGACAAACTTGTTTGTGTATGTGTTAAATAATAAAATATACTGTCTGTAATTTATGAAATCTTGCATGTAACTTTATCATATCATAGAGGTACATTACACTTTGAGTACAGTGTATATAGTTGTGGTTTATCAAAATTTGGTTTGATAAAGTCAAGATAAGTGTTGCTTCACACAGTGAACAAAGCATTCAAGATCCGTCTTGTAGAAAGTGCTTGAACTTTAACATGATGCTCAAACCAGTATTTTTTTTAGTAAAGGAGTGAATAATTTGTCTCATTCTTGCTTAATTCCAAATAAGAAGTTACAATTTAAAATCTAATCAAATGAGTTGAAATCTGTGTGCAAGGAAAGCACCCAATATCCATTAATCCTCTTTACTGATAATTTGATCAGAAACCAAAAAATTGAATTGCAGTGAACCATTTGATCGGCCTTCTTAATCCTTTATGTTCTGTTGACTGTTGTTCATATTTGCGTCTGTTACTTATATTTGACCCGAAGATAACATTTTTTTTTCAAATTATTTGATCACCTTAGTACAAGCTGAGAGTGCAGATTTGCTTTCATCTTTTTTTTTAGCCTAAAAGATCGAGATGTACCATGTTTAAGTAATTGTTGATACTGAAAGGCAAGATCCACCCTGACGTCAAGTTGGTTTTCATAAAAGCAGAACAATGAGAGAAACGTATTAATGAAAGTTAGGCGAAAATAAACCAAAGAATAGCGGAGTTATGAAGTTTCAAAGTTTTAATTTTGTGACGTCACATACGAGCAGCTCCCCGTTTAATATTATTCAATAAATTACCACTTTATATTGGTTCATGATAATTGAATGTTTTTTTTTTATTGAAGCATGTATGAAATAATGTTTTTAATTATATATCAAATGCACAGGTAATATCAGTTTCAATTTTCTGGGAAAATGACACTTTATGACAGTGGGGGAGCTGCTCGCATGTGACGTCACAAATTTAAAACTTAAAAATTCATTACTCTCTCATTCTTTGATGAATTTTCGCCAAATCTTCATAAATATGTTTCTCTCATTGTTCTGCATTTTTTAAAACCAACTTGACGTCAGGGTGGACCTTGCTTTTAAACCAATACATGGCGTCTAGGTAATGTGTCATTAATTATCGTGTGAACGGGAAGTCGTACTACACCAACATAGTAAATATGGAAAGATCATCAGAAATTTGTGGTATGACTGCAGGCAATAAATCTGCACTCAAATTAATCTTTGATTGTACTAGATTAGAGGAATCAAATTATTTTTTTAATTGAAAAATACTTTGTTAAGGTTATTATTATTTCTCTATCATCTGCTTAATATTACAATTTGTGCATTTTCAAAATGTAATTGCTGTAAACACATTGAATGGACATGAATATGATTATTCTGTGTTGATAAATCTATGATATAGTAGTTATGATGGTAATGTAAGTAATCTTGTGTAAGTGCTTGCCGTACAAAAGCATGCACGAATGTTGTAAATATATTTTCAAAACTCAAGCACAACGTTTATCAAATCAATAATAGAAATGAGGATTCGGTAAGCTCTTCATTTGTTTTTTGAATATGTACTCGTAAAATAAGTAACATAATTAGAAGCCTACATGTATCTCAAATGGTCAAGCCCAATTTGCCTTACAGTTGGTACGTTTCAAATGGTTTTGATTGTCAAAATTTGACTACAAACAAACCATTAAATTGCCGTCTTTAGGGAGGATTTTAAGTTTCAACATAATGACCAAACCAGTGAGTGGTCTTTGAATTGGAAGCAGTTTATATATTACGTTATATATCACAGTTTTTTAAAATCAACCAGAAAGCTAGAGTATGATATCAAATGAAAAAAATGAGAATTTTGGGTGTTTGGGGTTGAACCCCAAACTCCATGAACTCCATGAACTAATGAGAAATCAGATGTGTGTACTCACTGTAATTCGTAGGAATTGTTGACCCGAGTGGCCCCCATATACATACTGATTAAAACCTGATGGCTTTAACTCGTTAAAGATTAGGTGAAAGATATCTCGTTCGAGGTCTATGGGAAATACGTTTTAAAGCAAAATCAAACAGTCTTCAACGGGTTAAGAGAAATCTCCATGTGGGTTAGTGTGTACAAAAATAAAAGATAACACTGCGTTATTTCATATAACAGTCGATATCATTTGATTCTTTCAATACAATCATAGCAACGCAAGTCTAGAGTCGATTTCAGCTTGCTAAGAAGCTGAAAGAGCAAAACGTACCTATAAATTTATGAAATTGTTCATAATTGTGCCAATAGAGGGCGATGTCAGCAAAACATTGACGTGATTATATAAATTATATAAGTGTTACATGGTGTTCTCTAATTTTGGAATGTGATTATGTATACTCATTCAAAGTGAATGAGAAAAGTTGTATTATTTATAAGACTACTGAAAAACAAAAATAAATGATTATTAGTGTGAAGGGGAAGTCTCGCCCTTTTGATATGTAAGGAATGCAATAATGTATTGTGCTAGACGCGAGAAATATGAAATCATTGTATTATGAAGGATTAATAGTGTAATATCAATCTGATAAAAGAATGAATATTATATATTTCTTCCACCTCCTTCGTTACCCTTTGTGCGTTTTCAAGAGATAATTGTTTATACGTATATTTTGATATTATTATCATTATCCTGAATTATAAATGCATAGTTTTATATGAGATTTAAATTACGTTAATTTTTTGCTAACTAAAATATAACGAATATTGTACAATAAATATAGTCAGATTGTTCAAACTCAAGCACAAACTCTGTATTATCAGCAATAAAAATGAGGCCTAATTTGTTATTAAATCCATTTATTCGCTTTTATGTGACTTTATGTGTACTTGTATTAATACAAATATTTGGAAATAAGTATGTTTCAAATAATGTACACAAAACTAGTGTAAAATTATCCATCGGTATAATTTCAAATACAAATTAAAACTTAGACCAAAGTACATTGTTGTTAAATTGTAATCACTTTAACCACGATTAATTTAAACAGAAATGTACACGTAGCCATCATACATACCCAAAGAAAACGTTATCACAAGGTCCTAAGCTGGTTTAGGCGTGGGGAGGTGACATTTTGGGGAGGTGGAACTCCGAACCGGCGCTAGGGTAAAATCTTGGTGGAGCGAAATTAGACGGGGAGATTTTGCCGGCCAAAAAATATTTTCTTCCCAGCCAAACAGCATCCGACAAACGGGTAACAGGGGGCCGACGACCACGAAAAGCATTTTCCTTGTCTAAAAAGTACATTCTTCCCCTCCTAAACTGCATCCGACATGCGGGGGAACAGGGGTCGACGACAACCAAAAACATTTTGGCTAGTCAAAACGAATTTCTTCCCGACCAAATAGCAAGAAGGGGGAACACCATCCGACAAGCAGCGGGGGGGGGGGGGTCAAGGGGCCGAGGACGACGAAAAGCATTGTTGCCCCTCCCTCAAACAAGCAGGGGGTAAATATTTTGGCCAGCCAAAAACAATTTCTTCCTGGCAAAATGGCAAGAACGAGGGGTGCACATCTTCGGGAAGTAGAACTACAGTTTAGAAATTCAACTGTTGAAAGTAGAAAAAGGAGGTGCAAATTTCGTTTTGCTTGCCAGGGGCGGAACTCCTCTGCCTAAGTGTGTTTGTGTGTGTGTGTGGGGGTGGGGGGTGTAATGTTTTGTTCGCCGGGTGTAGATGCAACAATCCCCTCCCCCTTTCCCAAAAGGTCAACAAGTCCCCCAGAAAATGTTGCAAATCGTTGCGACAAACAACAAAAAGTCCACAACAACGCACAATATATTGTGTATGTGTGTATGTGTGTATGTGTCTATGTGTCTATGCGTGCATGCGTTTGCTTGTTTGAACATGCATTGTGTTCGACACTTTTGAACAGTAACCCTCCCCCCCCCCCCAGTAATTTCTGAACCAAAAATCTATTTTTTTCGGGGTTGGGGAGTGCTAGAAAGATTTATCTTTGGTTGCATTGTGTACATGTATATTATATTTGGCCATTTACACGTGTATCTTGCCACAAATAGTTCCAATAACGTTACACTTTTTGGTCACCGTTTTCTTTCTCACGCAAATATACAGCTAAACGTCACAAAAACTAGCATAAACATACTCATGACCCTCTACAAACAATACAACACGTTGTAAAAGAATAAGAAAGTCACTTGATAAACAAACACTGTTTACGTCGCACTTCTTTCTATTAATCTATTTATTTATCCATTCATTTTTGGACCCAAAAAACAGTCTTATATCTCGGTGAAAGCTCCTTGGTGACACTGAATCTTCACATTATTACAGAAGAGGGTATTTATAAAGGGTTAGTTATAATTTAAAAG
>JZLH01S0283973.1:39149-49766 GCA_001188425.1 Eucidaris tribuloides
CTGGCTCTATTTAATAAATTTTTATATTCCCACCCCGTAATGTATACTTTGTGTATTGTGTGGGTGAATATTTGAATCTACCGCTGTAAAGAGTTAATATCTTAGGAGGTGAAATTGACTACACGCCGCTTTTTGCGATGTGTAAAAAAATCAGTAAACGCCGGCAATGTATTATTACGGTCTACATGAAAAGCGGTTATTTCAATAAAAGTATATGCTTAAAAGTGATAGCTAACATTGATGGAGGCTTAAATTTAAAAAAATTTGTCCAAAAACTTTGGATATCTGAGCTAATATAGTAGTGTTTGAAATGACAAGATAAACACCCTAGAATAAATAAGTTTGAAGTTATGCTATGGATTTCCCGCGCGCGGCAAGATATTGAATGAATAAACAATAAACTCGGGGCAGGTAAAATACGCCTGATCTACACAACAGTAAGTCTATGGCGAAGGAAATGGCGGAGGTGAATCCCGCCAAACTTACGAAATTGTCAGGCTTTCTTAAAAGCACTAAATAATACATTGAAAAATAAGCAATATTTTTGTCAAGGGCTTCATTTATTAGATCGTTATCAAAAGACCACTGGTTAGCATGGGGAATCATGTTAGCTGAGATTTTTAAAATTTGTGGTAAGATGTTATCTATCACTTTAATAATTGACCTCATCAAAAATGTGCTTTACACGAAAAACATACATTCCAGAGTTCAGGCTACTTTACTAGAGAATGTTGCAGAACAAAACCCAAATGTCAGCTAGTATGATCGATGTTATTTCTTTTAAAATTCCATTTTTCCACACTGTCTCGTTGGAAATAAATATCACGTTCACGAGTAAATTTTCGAAACGCGCGCTGCATGTGATTTTATCAGACATGAAATATTTCCTCTGAAAGAGAACAACATATATTGAAATTGAAACAATTTATAACATATGAAGTGATGAGTTCCGATTTGAAGGTAACGTTTCTTTCGTCGGATATCAAAAGCAATAAAACATCCTAAACACACATGAGGAAAGAAGCAGAGGAAAGGAAAGAAATGAGGGAAACGAAAGAATACTTATTTTTGCAGTTATTTTAGTACCTAATTCTTGTCAGAATGTTCTGTTAAAGCATAATAGGCATTCTATTCGGGAATTGTCTTTTCTTCCACGCTAGAAATGCGTAAACTCTATCTGTGTTTTGTTATGTGACACATACCGAAGAGTAATAAAGATGGTTTAATAATTTGCCCAGAAATAGAGAAAAATTCAAATACAGACAGGCGGTGAGACTGGCAATAAAGAAGCACCTCCGCGAAGACATACATAAAAATGTACACCAGAGAAAAATAGTCCATGCATGTGCATCATCCGAAGAGATATTGCTAATTTTTGATACAAAAGTCAACATGGCAGGATCGCCCTTACAGCATTCTTGTTCGGCACTTCACATCTGTTGGCGTAGCAGTCATCTATCTCTCTCGCAATCTGAGACGAGTTGTCGATAATTTGTATAATGAAACGGAAGGAGAAGGCTAATAAATTGGATATGTTTACGGTCATTATCATTCGGCGGGCCTGGTAACAGCAATATGGACGGCGAGTGATAATCATTGAAAAGTTAGAAAAGCAACGATCGCGGTGGTTCGTAACTAAAAACGTTGATAGGAAAAAAAGATTACATATTAGGGATACCGATATGCTTAAGTAGCTTTGACAGCGTCTCTAAATAACGTGTAAGAAAAAAAGTTACCTCCTTTCAGCGGAAATAGGCGGAGCAATTCTCAGTGCGCACGTGCAATGATTTTATTGTATAATAAATGAAAATAAATCCACTGCGTTCATAAGGGAATTGAGGCATAGGAAGTTGGCCATTTCAAGAAGAAAAAAATAAATACAGAAATGTAGCATGGTAAGTTTAAAATAGTGAAGTGGATAACGCTGCTCTATTTCTAAATTTTATATTCCACCCCTATGTATACTGTGTGTATTGTGTGGTGAATATTTGAATCTACCGTACTGTAAGACTTAATATCCTATGAGGTAAATTGACACACCCTTTTTGCGAATGTGTATCAGTCCGTAAACCCGGCAATGTATTATTACGGTCAACATGAAAACGTTATTTCAATAAAGTATGTCTTAATATTGACCTCATCAAATGTCTTTACACGAAACAGATACATTTCGGAGTTCAGCTACTTTACTAGAGAATGTTGCAGAACAACCCAAAATGTCATCTGTATGATCGATGTTATTTTCGTTTAAATTCCATTTTTCCACACTGTCTCGTTGGAAATAAATTCACGTTCACGAGTAAATCGAAACGCGCCTCACTGTGATTTTATCAGACATGAAAATATCCTCTGAAGAGAAACATATATGATGAAACAATTTATACACATATGAAGTGATGAGTTTCCGATTTGAAGGTAACTTCTTCTCGATATCAAAAGCAATAAAACATCCTAAAACACAATGAAAGGAAAGAAAGCAGAGGAAGGAAAGAAATGAGGGGAAACGAAAGAATCTTATTGCAGTTATTTTTAGTACCTAATTACTTGTCAAATGTTCTGCTGATAGCATTCTTTCTGGAATTCTTTTGCTTTTCTTTCCACCTCGAAATGTAAACTCTATTTGTTTTTGTTATGTGACAATCGAGAGTAATAAAAAATGGTTTATATTTGCCCAGAAGATAGAGAAAAGATTCAAAATACAGACAGGCAATAAAGAAGCACCTACCAAGACATACATAAATGTACACCAGGGAAAAATGTCCAACATGTGCATCATCCGAAGAGATATTCTAAATTTTTGATACAAAAGTCACATGGCAATGCCTACACATTCTTGTTCCACTTCACATCTGTTGGCGTAAGTCATCTTCTCTCGCAAATCTGAGACCGTTTGTCGATAATTTGTTATGAAAGGAAAGAGAAGGCTTTAAATTGATATGTTTACGGTCATTATTAATCGGCGGCCTGGTAACACAATATGACGGCGAGTGATAAATCATTTGAAAATTAGAAAAGCAATGATCCGTGTTGGTCTGTCTAGTTGATGAAAAAGTTACATATAAGATACCGATATCTTAAGTACTTTACACGTCTCTAAATAACGTGTAGAAAAAAGTTCCTCCTTTTCACGGAATAGGGGAGCATTCTCACTTAAGATTGATGATCGCACGCCAAGCAAACTTTGTCTCATCGCAGATTTTAAAGTTAAACATCAGACATGATGAAATAAAAAAAGGAGTAAAAGTCTTTACGCTTTTGGAAGATACCGAGAATAGTAGTCAAAAATGGATAATGAAGATGAATGTCCAGATTTCGTTTTATTGATACTTAAGTGAACACCGCTGTGACCAAACGACTAGCTATACAGACCGTGTCAGGAGAAGATTGCCTTAAATATTTACGCAAATGTTTTCGGAACTACTTTAATAGAGCGTTGGGCTTGGGGAACAAAAATTACCGAGATGGATAGACTCAGAGTAGTCAGCCGAGCGAATAAAGACTGGAGGAAGAGAAACACAACATCCTATACTCGTACCATCTGCGTGGATACTAATTCGGAATCATCACTTTTATTACCTCTGGCAATCACAATTCTCCCGTGTCATTCGGGATTTGTAAGGGCATCATAGTGTCTATTTCGCCAGCTTTCCTGGTATAGAGGATAGAAGGCACATTCGGTTTTTTTTTATGGATACATATAAGACTGTGGGAGATATAAACTCTGCTTGGGCAATGGCGTTGTATAGTGTGTCTCAAAAAAAATGGTCCAATTGGGAGAAAACTATTTAAGGTATGTAATTTTCTCAAAAGGTATGTGTATAAGGTATCATATGAGAGCAAAATTAATTTTCTTTTTGATAAATCTAGTCCTATTTAATTTGCTTTCATAAGTCAAAAGGTACAATCACGTTTGTCCCACTTTTGTGACTTGGTCATAATGACAACTGAATTGGTGGTATTGTTACTTACAGAACTCATACAAATTGAATTATAAAAAAAGAACTCGGACATGAAGTTAAATACGAATAACAAGTATGCATTTTTTCCACTGTCAATATTTTTATTTCTGGAATCGTAGGTAAATAACGGAAGATCAATGACAAATAACCCTTACTCGGCACTGTGAAATCTAAGTATTGCACATTTATGTTTTCTGTTTAACTGACTGCATTCACACTGACATATGATGATCTGCACATCTAATTCATTTTAGCCTTTTTGCCAAAGTTATGTACCTCCTTTGTACTTTAAATAAAAGGAAATCGTAAATGTACAACCTGAAAAATATATTCGTTCAGCTAAATAGAACGATTACATAATACTTCTCACACTCTCATTGGGGTTTCTTTGTTAAACATATGCAGAAACTGCATGCACATGTACGGCACATACAGTGTACTGGGACAAATGCGATTTCGCGTCATTGCAGAAAATTCAATATATCTTAGGATTGACATTACCAAATGAAATGAAATAAATTGTACTGGAAAGTATGTTCTTTTAACTTTATGACAATAACCAACTTGACTAGGTTGAATATGATTTTCATATATCAAAATGATAATTTCCGATTGGACCATTTTTCTTGAGACACACTGTATAGCTTTCAAAGAGCGTCGCGGGTTAACGAAGAGAGCAGACGGACAGTTAACTATCAATTGCCGCTTTTCCAGCTCACATCACAAAATATTAATTCATTTCAAATGCGGTTGAAATGCGGTCTGCAATTTATTAATCCCTTGTGTTTCAGATGTTGCATAAACGGGCTATACATGAGAGTCATTATGCATCCAAGTGCAATATATTTTCGACCACTGTCGTTGTGAATGATGTATAGGCAAGGAATCACGGCCAAAATATCTAAAGCTTTACAATTCTCCAAGAGTATTTTCCGTCACAATAGGTTTTTAAAGGTATTTAATGACACAAATATTTCTTCCTGAAAAACATAATGTGACTGTCATTGCTCATTATCCGTTACCTTTTCTTTACACGTAGAACCACACAAGCTATCGTTGTGATTTTATTTTTTTTAAACAGATATATTTCATACATATCTTTGAATTGAAAAAAATATTACCTCATGTTACTTTTGAAAATTAGCGAATTAGCAAATTTGATATTCGATTTAGATTCATCTCGATTTTCAGGAATTGTTCAATTTTGTATTATTGATATATTATTGATACTAATGTCTAATAAAGGTATTGGAACATTTTAATTTGCATGTTGGAAAAGGAATTAGGAAAAACCAGTTGTTATGCAAACATTTGAGTGACTTATTCTTTTTTGACAGCTTAAAATTCAAGATTATACAAAAGTGCTACTTTAACAGTGTTTAAGAGATGCCAAAAAAAGTCCCACTAGTAAATAATGTGCACTTGGTTGACGAATTTATTACTGAGAACATGTACAAGAAAACAAATATCTGACGTTTAATTTAAAAAAAAAATTTTGCATTTTTATTTCATTTGGTTGGAAAATGACAGACTCATTAGGTTGACCAATTGCAACTTGACCAGGGTACTGACACTAAAATTTTAAGACATGAAACATTAAACAAGGTATAGATCAAAGTAATCAAGGTCTGTATATCAAGAGCACTGTATTTTATATGCTTATTTGGGTCGTATAAAGCCTAAGGGCTACAATTTTTAAGTGTACTATTTCTATTCCTAGCCTTCTGCCGGCTGCATGGGCACTTTTGTTTCTTTAAATCCATATTTTTATGTTCGGTGCCGGAGGCATGATATTTTCGGTTTGTCCGTCTGTCCAAATGTCCACCCATCTTTCCGCCTGTCCTTCCGTTACCGCGTTCTCGTTACAGTTATAATTTAAGAACTTGTGATCGGATTTTATAAAACTGAGACCAAATATGTATTAGGAAACAATTAAGAACTAATTGGATTTTGGAGTTGAAGGTCAAATCAAACGTCAAAGAGCCTCACACATGTCCAATTTATAGACTTGTTACCCTGATAATTGAAGAACGGAAAATTGGAATTTAAAGGCCAAGCATCTCTTTTGCATGCCTAAAAATTAACATTGTGTGAATACACAAACATAATTATGGAAGAAAATACCATCTGAGAACCATTAACAAATTAAAGGAGCTAGAAACTAAGTTTTAGTGGAATTTTAGTGACCGTTAGACTCTGATATGAATTTTTGTCTCGCGAGACAAAAATTCCTACCATAGAAACTAAACGGCCATTGTTTGTCTTTTGCAATGTTTCAAATTCTAGGTAATTACTGATCCCCAGATTTCACAAACATGTTCTTCAATAGCCTAAGGGCATGAATGATCTTTTCCTGGTCTGCGGGGATGTCTGCAAATGAGATTCACTACCTTTAATGTAACTTGTGCGAAAGTGTACTCTACAAGTAAAACAATGAACTATTAACGTCAAAGGTCACAGGACCTCATGCCTGTCTAATTTAGGCTCGTTACCACAATAGGGAACAATGGGGAACAATGATTCTTCACGCCAAAAAAAAATGTTTGTAAAAATCAACTTTACCTCGCATTATCTGCTTACCTTAAAAAAAAAAACATTTTGTTTTTATGTTTTTTGCTCGTATTTCCCCCTTTTTGTTTAGGTTTTGGCTGATTGTTGACAGAACGACACAAAACAGTCTACTGTCCTGTCGCACTCTGATAACTTAACGCAAGTGAACCATGTAGATCTACACAAAAATAGTTTAGCAGTTTGCATTGAACCAAATTCAAATTTTATGCATACTTTTAAACAAAGGTCGGCCCCTAACAACGTGAGATGTTGCCTGAAGCTTACCAGAGAAAATAACAACTAAATGTGTGCAAGTTGGATTCCAAGTATATTGAAATGTATTCAAGCAGGCTTATGGAATAGTTCGTTAATAGGCCCTTAAGCTAGAACATCCATAAGTTTGAATACATTAGCAAACTCGTCTATTTCATAGTAAATCCGCGAGGTATGCATGCAGTTTTTTGAGTTCTAAAGAATATCAAACGGAATTCTTACTAAGAATCATACATATACGTAACACACAATGCTTGAAATATATTCATATTCATATTCATATTCTTTTGCCTAATTCTGCGATGATTGGATCAAGAAGACCTATACTTTACCAAGAGATTCAAATGTATGGATGTTTCTTTCCTGGGTACGTAGTAACGAGCTCTTCCTTGAACCTATTATAAATGAATGAACTACAATGCTTGGAATCCAGTCTGCATGAATTACTTGTTGCTAAGTCTAGTAAGTTCCCCGCATTCTTTCAGGTTGTCAAGAACAACTTTTGTTTAAACGGAATGCATTTAATATGAATATTGTATTAAACAGACTTGCGACGAAATAAAACTATTCAGCACCATAACTGTTAACATTTCAAAGAATACATTGCATTCATTCATTATTATAATTTTAAGTGTTTATTTTGTTGGTAACTTACCTTAAACAAACGAAGTATATTAGCAACCATGCTGGAAACCGGACTGGCGGCCGCCCCCACCACGGCCACCGTCCGCTGCGGGGGCTCGTAGTCGGGTCTGCTACCATTCGGACACGTGAAGGCATTGAAATCAATTCGGGTGGCGGTCGAGGCCAAGAACTCCATGGCCTGTTCCAGGGCGTACGTATCCCTGCTACAGGTATCCAGTATCAGGGCCCCCAGGTCTATCCCGGGCAGCAGGTTGCGGTCCGCGTTGATCCGGTTCAGCGCGTAGACCATGGCCTCGAGCCGCTGGTAGCCGCCGAGGTCGAAGGGGCCGCAGCCGTTAATTCCGTTCTCGTGGATCGGGAACAAACCGCCGAGGATCACATCGCCTTCCAGCTCGACCCTCTCCTCGGTTAGGCCGTAGCTAGGTAGTGGTGGTAAAAGCGATAAGGAGTTTAGAAATACGAGATATATCGTGGTCCATATCCACATGAACTTGTGCTGGTTTTGACCGTTCATTGTAATCAAGGTGGCGTAGAGGATAACCCACATGTTGAACTAACGCTCAAATCTTGGGTGCTTATACATCCAAGGTTATACTCCTCGCGATAACTTGGATATGAATGCTGAAAAGGATCAAACGGGCATCAGTCTAATCAAAATAGTAGCCATTGCGAAGCGTAACTGAAATAAAATCCATCGCAAATCTCTCCGGTTTTTTTTTAGCGTACTTGATCTCGATGCTGCACTTTTTCTCGAGAAGATAAATTACTGTGTTGTCCGCTCATGCTCAAACAAGTTCAACTGACCGTTATGAGACTTATCCAGTGATAGTTTCCAATATTCCAATCTCATTCAGATTTCTCCTTCTCATCCCCGTCCGTCCTAAGTTCAAAGATTACAGACCCTTGGTTTTCCCCCTTCAGGTAAGCACCTCGCGACAATCCAAGCAATTCTTCATCCTGCATTAAAAGAGATTCAAAATCAAATAAACAATAAACAACACGATGAAATGCTTCGCATCTGAGCAATCTAGCACCACCTCGCAAAATACGTCAGCTCAAATATAGCTCGCCGTGTTTGTACATCGAAAAATATGACAGTTTTCCATGTAAAGTCCCTCGATTTTTTCCCTCCTTCTCCAAACACTAATCGACAACAATTGAAAGACGTTTAGCGATCGTGGCTGCACTGTCGCACTTTGATCTCAGTGATCCGTCATTGTCTTTGCACTTGAGAGCATTGCTTTCTGTACTTGACCATCGAGGCAAAAACACGGTAGAAGCCGTATTTACTAAATTGACGCTACATCAGTGTACATTAGATTAACAACCTTCTGTCAACAAGCCCAATCCGTACGCACATGTGAAGAGGTATTACAGGCCTTTTTTTCCCCTTTTCGCTACCGTTGATAAATTATCAACAATTCACCGAAGCATGCGGTTTCTGTATACGCCACTTCATCGCATGCTCTTGCTAATGCCCGCGCTCCGAACTGGCGGATTGTGTAACGTACGTCTACCAATGCCGAGGCAGGCAAGTGAAATCACTTTCTGCGAATGGGAAAGCAAGGCGTTATCTCTCAGCGTGGAACGTTGGGAGGAGTCACATATCCATCGCGTGGTGGCGCACTTCTCCCTTACTTAATTGCTTGGCTTTTTTTAATCGGGGACATTTTTTTTTTCATTTAATATTATGCGAACATTACGACAAGCTGGTGTAAGCGTGGATTTTTTTCCTGTATACATATTACGTGTATTAAAGCACACTGTAAAAGGCATGTTTAGAAATTAAACATTAGTGTTTAGAATGTAATAGCAAAGATGTGTTTTAAAAAGAATGTTTACAAAAACTATGCTTAGATTATTGACACTTTAGTGCTTATAATTTAACACCAATGTTTAATGATTTGACACTCGACGTTTAGCCTCTGAACATGTTCACAGAGTCAAGATTGTGTTTAGAAAAACGTTTACTAGCTAAACACATTCACACAGTTTAGTAATGTAAATCGTATGGGTATATCAATAATGGTTAAATACATGTAATAAGGATGAAAGAGGATAAACAGAAAACAATCATACACCCATCACTTGCATCTTTGCAATGGCAATTTTGGAACGAACGCTGACTTAATTCATATACTTTATTTTGACTTTTTGAACGTTAAATAGCGTTCACGTTTTGTTATTGCCGGAATGATAGCAGAATAAAATGCTAGCAGGTGTTTATTGTATGAAAACCGTTTTTATTTTGCACCTGTTGAAATGTCCGTTGATGTGACATAAATATTGCAAAAAGTCCTTTCACCAAGATGCTTTCCTTATTTAGAACTGTATCCATTCTCGTGTGGAAGGTAGGAAAACCACAGAATTTTGTACCTCTTAACGAGTAATTAACGGTTGAGTTGTAGTGTTCGTGAACAAAATATTCTCTTTGTTTATGGGCGCTTGTCCATTGATACGTTAATCAGTGTATTAAAAAATGGTGCTTTGAAATAATCAACTGAAAATTAAATAAAATGGCGTGGAGCACATTCTAAAAATCGTGATTTTTATTTACGCATTTAAAACCAAAAAATGTAGACAAAATGCTAAAAATCATGCAGTGATTTATAAGGTTCACGACGAAGGTGTACATAGGTTTTTAAAGTATCCACAAATTATTTTGTTTCAGTTATACAAATTTGTCCAGCTATCTATATTTGTTTGTGGATAAGTGCCATATCGCTGTTGACAGTGCACCCTAAAACAACGGCTCTATAGATGAAGACGAGCGTTCAAGCGCTTATCTAGGATTAAAATACGCTGCAGGTGACATTCGTGGCGTGTTATTTGATACTTTGGAGATTCTGCTAATCTGTAGTGCGTGGTCGGTTTGCGCCGCACGGATTTTCAATTGATGATCGGTGGAAAAAAACAGTGCCAACCTATAGAGAAAAGACAATTCTTCAAAACAACGGATAATTGTTTGTAGGCAAACAACAAATAGAAGTAACTTTTGCATCGTTGTTTATCTGTAGTCAGGTAAAATGCAAAAAAAAAAATATTTTAATCATTTGATGATGTAACAGTTTCTTAATCTGTGTAAACTTTGCCGCAAAACCAATAAAAGATGGAATGTTTATAGTGGCATAGCGTTGCTGCGCACTTTGAGGCTCTTACCTAATGATTAAAATTACCCCCAAATACCGGT